>MPUH01000126.1:0-100259 GCA_001970955.1 Stentor coeruleus
TTATTCACAAATTTCGCAGAGCCTATTGCTTACAATTTTGTTTTCAAACAAATAAACAAAATATCTCAAAAAAAATACAAAACAAGCAACGCGATAAGGAAAAATTTTTTAAGATTCGTTCAAGAACAACAAAAAAGGAGGATGTTTTTTCTAAAGGAAATGAAAATTCTTATATCAAAAGATGCTTTTTGTTACTCAATACCAAATTTTGACTACAAAATCATAAAACAAGATGAAGATCAATATTTTCTCAAGCTTTTAAATAGTGAAAATGAAGTTAAAGATTTCATCAAGTTTTATTATTTTAAATCAAATACTCTTTTAGAGCTAAAAGGATGGACTTGTTTAGAAAATGAATACTATTTAGCTATTGAGTACTGCGAAGAAACATTAGATTTTTTTTTAATCAGAAAACAACAACTCACATTACAAGAAACAATAAATCTTATCTATGAAATCTTGAGTGGATATATTTTCCTTAATAAATCAAATCTTCATCATCATTCTAAAAGAATATTTATTAAAAATGATCTTCCTGTTTTTAGCTTAGAATTAGTTGATGATCAGATGGAATTTAAGAAATCTAAATCAGATTCTAACCTTAACAATCAATATGGAAAAAGTATATCAGATATTTGTGATAAGAATTTTAAAATAGATCTTGGTTTTATTGAGGAAATTATAAATATTATATCTCCATTCTGTTTAGAATTTCGAAAAGATTTGTATTTAAATATTCTTAAACGTGGGGATAAAGATTGTTTAAATGAAGTTTGCAAAGCATTTAGAAATAATTAGTTATTAATCAATCAAAAAAAAATAATCATTAAAAAATATTTTAATAAACAGATAAGAATACTTGTATATATAAATAAAATTTTACAATTTAATACTCATTTCCTTTACTATTTATTATCATAAAAATGGTTTATAATAAAAATGTATAAAAGGTTAAGGCTTTCAAAAATTGGCGACGAAATCAAAGCTGAAAAAGATCCTATTTCACGTTATAACTTGGTAATTGAACAATATAACGATCCTGTAAACCGTAAGCAAGAAATCTTCTTAAAAAAAGCACATAATTTTTGGTTCTACAAGTTCTGGTATACAATACAAACTAAATGTATGTTTTTTTTGCTAATCATGTATTTGATACCTTATTTCAATCTTTTAGTTATGTTTTTCAATCTTATTAATGAAATCATTCATGAATTAGCAAACTTTACTTATATTTCAAACCAAAAAAAGAACAAAGATATTTTAGAAAACATGGTTTATGATGTTGAATTATGTAGTCGAGGATCTGCTGATTTTTTATATTATGAAGTCCATCCAGACAATTTAGAAAGTTTTAAACTTAAACCTATTGACTTTGATAAAATTATAATGAGAAGCAAATCAGCACATGATGGAAAAGTTAGATTTATGGTATTTAATAACAAATTTAAAGCAGGATATGAAAACTTACCAAGAGCACGGTATATAACATTTATTCAACTTTTACTGAATGTTATGATATTCATAGTAATTCAGTTTTATGTTTATGAAACTTTCTTATGCTTTAATTTATTCAAGCCATCGCAGAAACCAAAAGACTGTTATCGATGATTATTTAGGTAAAATTTTTTTTTCTAATTTATTGTTTATGTTTTTATAAATATTTGAGTTTTGATAGAAATTTTGTCTAATTTTAATTAGATGTCATTATAGAATTTTAAAGATCCATAGTAATCTTCTATTGTGGACTTGAAATCTTTTATTAGAATTCCATAATCTTTAACACACCTTTCACTACATGCATGTAAGTCTTTTGCTTCCCAACATTCACTTTTACAATACTCTACTCCTTTCTTCACATATAATGTCTCTTTATTCTCGATAAAAATTTTTAGATCTTGTAATGGCTTATCACATTTGTTATTACATTCTTCAGACATCTTGCAGTGGGTTTTACAAGACGCAACTTTTTGTATTGCTTGTGAGTAGTTTTTTTTCCATTCGAGTTCAAAAAAAGAACGCGTTTGAAGGTAAAACTCTGCCATTTAGGTATTTAATAAGGGTAAATATCAAAATTTTTTGGTATAAGAATAGGGTTTTGATAGAAAGGGTGATTGGATAATTTCGATTTTATGGTGTAAAAATAAGGTATTGATAGAAAGGATGATTTTTTATTTAGATCTTAAAGAGTTATTAAGAAAAATATTAGGAAAAAAAATTATAAATTTTTATGTTTTCTTTTTGAGAGACCCTTAGGACAAAAAGATTACGACAAAGGATTAATAGTATAATTCAGACTACTGTGAGGAAAATCAATATGACATGCCGATTAAAAGACTGAGATAAGATAGGGATAATTAGTAAGTTTTGATAGTTTATGATATAAATTAAAATACATTAACTAGTTAAAAAAAGACTTTCAGTATGAAATTATAGTAATTTTTTAAGTAGGAAATGTAATATGTATATCCTTTTAAGGAATATTATAGGATTTATTATATGTGAGATATTATGGTAATGATAATAATTATATATATTTTAAGGCTTTTATACGATTGATAATTATAGCTATAATATATATAATCAGATTTTTAACAAGGGCTGGACAATAGTCAAGCGATAATTCCTAACTAGTACTAATAATATAATCAGATTTATTGTAATCTAACTTTATGGCTCTAATAATGGTAACTCAAAGGGAACTAATTTTATACCTAGGGTTAATATTTGTCAACACTGTAAGAAAAATTTAGGTTGGGGGGAATTCTAATGCATGGGGAACCATATCTCCATATATAACATCATATTTCCATAAACTCGACCCTTCAATAACATCTTCAGACCTTTTGTTAGTTCCAGTATTTGCATTTATAGCTGAAGATACTTGCTGCTTGTTAATATCATTTCTTTCACTTTACTTAAGACCTTTTTTATTCATAGCATTAGGTCTGATTATTGCATGTCCAACAATGTTTCTAGTCTCATATTCAACTAATCCAATAATCTTTTCAATATTTTTTGGTATTTCCTTAGGCCTTCTCTCATGTTGTTGTGCAATACCAAGTATTTGGATATCATGGTCAGTTTTACCACAAGCTAAAGGTACATCAGTAGGTATAGTATTAGCATCTTATAGCATGGCTCCATTTCTATATGGATCATTATTTACGCTTTTTGTTAATCCTAATGAAGAACAAGCTTTATCTGAAATAAATAGCACAGATACGTATTTTTCTGCTGAAGTTACTGATAATGTCCCTTTTGCAATAAGAATTTTTTCTTTTGTTTTATTAGTCTCTGGGATTATAGGTTGTGCGCTTTTAAATTGTAATGATATTGAAAGTTCTGCACCACAAAACACTAAGACTATAACCGTAAAAGAATTTATTACTAACTCCTCAACTTGGCAATTGTTTTTCATGACTTATATAAATGTTATTGGTTTTTTTTATCTTATTAATGTTTATAAGGATATTTCTATGAAACGTATACAAGATGATTATTTTTTAGCTGTTGTTGGGGCTTTGTCTTTTGTTTTGATTGCAATTGGAAGATTTGTGTTTGGGAGTTTAATGGATAAATACTCTTGGAAAAAAATTGTCTTAAGTTCTTTAGTGACTCAGATAGCAGGGTTGGTATTTATGGATTTTGCATTAGAGAATAAGTATGTTTTTGCTATAGTTTTTTTTATTTGCTCATTTTCAGGTTCAGCGATGTTAGGTGGAAGCATGGTTATTATTGAAAGAACATATCCTGAAGATAGATGGACTTTAGGGTATATATTGTTATCACTTATACTTACTATATTTACAATATATGGTATAAGGAAAATCATAACACCAAATTTTGGGGAATTCTTTTCATTTTTAACTGTGGCAGGGTTTCTTGTTATTGGAGTACTTATGGTAATCAATTACAAGATAAGAGGTAAAAAAGACCTTTAATAGCTTAATTATTATCTTATAGGGTGTTAGAAACAATTATTATATCAAAATATTTACTTACTGCATTTATGCACATAAAAAAAGTTCAAGTTATTATCCTAATAACCCTCCAAATATATCCTTGATCATAGATTTCAATCCGCCTTGATTGCTTATTTTTTCCACACTTTTTCTTCTAAATAAATAATCATTATTGTTTGAGAAAATCTGGTTATTTCTTTGGAAATTAGAAAAGTTGCCTCCACCGCCACGAATAGGTTTACTAATTTTCCTAGTAAATCTTATTTCTTCAAACTCATCTTTACCTGGGGATATCGCTCTAGACATAGATCCAGAAGGTTTATGAGCAACTTGTAAAGAAATCTGTCTTTCAAGTCGTTTGTTCTTTTGCAAAGCAGTATGCAACTGTTCCTCACGCATATCCAAATCTCTTCTTAACGAAACAATTTCCTCAAACAACTTTTGCCTTTCAGCCCTCAATTCATCAACCTGATCCTGTGCATCACTTTCAAATCCTGAAACTGATATACTTTTCAAATTCTCATATTTTTCCCTTTCAATCTCAAACATTTTCCTTAATTCTTCAATTTCAATATCCTTATATCTCATTTCAAGTGCAACAGAAGCTCTTTCATCTTCAATATTCTTAACTTTAGTATCAAGTTGTTTAGATAATAATTCACAAGTATTTCTTAAACTATCAAGTTCTTTTTCTTGCATACAGTATTTGACTTCTAAATTATGCACTTGAGATGTTTTTTCATATAATTTTTCAGATACTGAATCTAATTGCGATTGAAGTTCTGCAATTTTTATATTTTCATAAATACTTGATTCAGTTGTTAATATTTGGTCTAAAGTTTCTAAGTTTTTTGTAGGGAAATCTGAGATGGTTAATAAAAGGGTTATTGATTCATCTATAGATTTACAGAGTATTTCAGACCAGGCTTCTGATTTTGGGATTTCTTTATTGATTATTAATAAATCGCTTTTAAGACGTTCACAAACTCGAGCTGCTTTTGATGTTTTAATTGCGCAAGTATGAGTTTCAGCTGTAAGTTTATCAATTTGTCCCTGAAGATCTTCAGTTATTTTATTAAAACCTGCTCTTTCTTGCATCATATCTTTTTGAAGTTCACTTATAGCCACTTCACTTTCACATAATTCTTTTGTCCTATACCCAAGCTCATCTTCTGTTTCCTTTTTCTCCAGTTTAATAACCTGAAGTTCTTCATGAAGTTTAACAATCTCAATATGCTGTTTAAGTAAAGTTAAAGAATATTCAGAATCATTTTTTTCACTACTTCCTGCTGTTGAAGATTTTTCCATAACAAACGATCCATCAATAATTGCAGCGATTTCTTTTATTAAACTTTTTTCTTCAGGATGTTTTTGAACAATATATTTATGGATGTTATTAATAATCTCAGCTTGTTTTCTAAGCTCATTTTGTAAATTTTCAATCTGTTTTAAGAGTTCTTTACTATTTCTTTCCTGATTTACAACAGGTTTGTTTTGAATTTTCTTAGCTCTTTGTCCAAATCTTAATGTAGAAAGAGTTTCTTTATCATTATAACTACTCATAGAACAAGCTATAATAAGACTAGTTTGAGAATTACCTCCTATTGATTCTTGTAAAATTCTAGTAAGTTTACTATCTCTATATGGAACATAACTAACACCTTTTTCTGTAAGAGCATTGATTACATTACCTAAAGCACTTAAGCTTTTATTTATCATTTGAGCTTCTTTTAACTGCTGCCCACTAACATTAGTTTTCCCTACACATTCACTACCAGCCAAGTCGACAAAATACAATCTTCCTGACTTTTTATTCCCTTTATGATCTTTTTGTTCAACATTTACACAGAAAATACTATGTGAACGAGAACTTCTTTCATTCATACGAGTCGCTGCAATTGATCTATTTCCTGAACCTGCAGCCATAACTTTCATCATTTCTAAAGGTGAGCTAACATATATTTCTGTAGCATTTTGAACGTAAATCCCTCTAATTTTATCTTCTTTAACTTGTAAGTTCGTTTTTGTTGTATCAAGTAAATCATGGATTCTTTCTAAGTAAATTTCTAAAAAACTGACTCTTAAAGTGAATTCAATAGATTCAGAAGCATCAACAAGTCCTTGAAAAAGTGCATCCATCATACGAGGAATAATACCTTTTAATTCTTGGTTGTTAATATCTGGACCTTCCATTGTAAAAGTTTTTCCTGAACCTGTTTGTCCATATGCGAATATTGTCCCGTTGTATCCATCGAGAACACCTTCAACTACAGGTCTTGCTGCGTATTCAAAAACTTCTTGCTGTGGAACTTTTGATCCACAGATACGGTCGAAGGTAAAATCATGAACTTCTTCACTACGTTCTTGAAGTTTGATTTTTATTGTCGTGTCGGTATATGATATACACGAACCAGCACCAGACTCTTGTTCGATTTTGTTTTCTGGACGAAGTCTACATATAACCCTGATACTACACATTGATTTATATAAAAAAAATATACCAGTAGGTTATTGCTATTTTTAATGTTTTGTTGAAAAAGATTAGGTTTAAGGTGGAATTTATAATGAAAAGAGAAGAGAAGATTAGTTTTTGAGAAGTTTGAAGAAATTTAATTAAGCGATTGTAAGGCTGGATGAAGGAAATTTTAGAAAATAACTTTGATTGGTTGTTGAAAGGTTAGAATATTTTTGGGATTAAAGGGAAATTGTGGGAGAATTTTTGAAATGGTTGCTAGTGGATGTTGAGGTGTAGAAAACGGAATTTTATTTTTAAGATACTTGGGAAAGCTAGAAAAGAAGATAAGTGAAATAGTTGTATGGGAAAATATCAGGATTAGAATATAAATTTTAAGCTTAGAGGCTTAAATAAAATCTTAGAATCCAAATTAAATGTTTTTATTTTTAACATAAAATGTATTAGAACTCCTGCTGATCTCCATGATAAAATCTCGAAATTTAAACTTGTATAAGTGATTCTAGAATTTATCAAAAAGTTATAAGAGAGAAAAAAATAAGCCTATATTTAAAAATTCCTAATAATTAGTATGTAATTATTAGTAAATTATATATAGTATAATAATATTAACAAGAATGTGTTGCTCTAATATTTTTGAAGATACTATATTACATAAAGATTTTTACTTTGCTCATATAATATATAACAGTTGAGGATCACAATTATTCACAAGATATACTTGATAATACTATAAACTTTGTTAATAATTTAGCTAAGGTTGATTATTTAGATACATTGCACTATATGATAGAAACCCATATGCATAAACTATAGATAAATTTGAGGATACCACTGAAACCAATATTCACCTATGAGTTTATAAAACTATAAGAAGAACTCAACAATTATTATACGAATAATATAGAATCTTTACAAGAAATTCCTGAAATTGCAAATAGTAAATCTTATCTTTAGCTTAAAACTTATCTGACTATCAGAACTTCACCCTTTAAATCTTCCTCTTCATTATCAATCGCCATAATCCTAGTATTGAACTTCCTATACAGCCTTATTTTTATATGATTTATAAATTAAATCCTAGCTTTGGCAGATAAATTCCATATACTCAATACCTTCCTAAAAATAAATCACTTTTAGATAACAGAATTAGTAAGATGTTTAAGTATCCTTTAATATATTTTCTTCCTAATGATCATAATAAATGGAAAATATGAAAGACCCATATTCAGCCTATATCGAGCTCTTATCTTCTGTAATAGACAAAATCTGCAAAGTTCTGAAAAATAAGAGAGATAAAGAGCTCCGTGATATGTGTCTATCAATAGTAGAGAGTATAAAAAATGATCGCAGCTTAGACGCAAATAAATATTTCCCAGTTTTTAAATCAGCACTTGACTCTAAAATAACTAAAGTTCTAGAAATCACCCTATACTACATACAAAAACTCATATCTCATGGATTCCTTACAGGTATTTGCGAAGATACTTGCACATATACTGATCCCCCACAAACAACATCTCAAAGACATCCAAGGAAAATGATAGACGCAATAGTCGAAAGTGTCTGTAAATGCGTACAAGAAACAGATGACAACGTTCAACTCCAAGTAATAAAAACTCTTCTAACAATAATAACAAGTTTCAATTGTGAAGTTCATGATAGAACTTTACTCGAAGCATTTAGAGCCTGTTATCATATCCATATAACATCAAAAAATCTTGTTAATCAAACAACAGCTAAAGCAACATTAACCCAAATGATCCATTATGTATTTCAAAGAATGGAAAATAATTCTATAGCTATAAGTGAAGAACCTATAAACCTTATGCTTAAAACTCTTATAAGAAATATAGTCGATGATATTGTTTTATATGAAGAAAAACCTAATATAAGCCCTTTACGTAGTGTACCTTATATTCTTTCACCAGATGATGAAAAATATAAAACAGTTTATATAGTTAAAACAACAAATGAAGAAGGTTTTGAAGCTGGGAAATTTGGTTGGTGTTCTATATGTAGAAAAACTGCTGATTTTTATTGTAAGGATTTAAGAGATCCGATATGTTCGGAAGTATGTAAAAAAGTTCATATGAAGAATAATGAAGTGGCTGAAAAATGCTTGACTGGTGATGAAGATAATGTTTATTTACAAGATGCTGTTGTTATATTTAGGTCAATATGTAAACTTAGTCTTAAAGATCTACCAACTTTGATGCAGAGTTTAACTTTTAAGTCAAAAGTTTTGTCTTTAGAACTTATATTAGCGGTCATTGATAACCCTGGACCTGCATTTTCTTCGAGGAAACAGTTTATGGATATTATTAGAGGGACTTTGTGTGAGAGTTTATTAGCTAATTCTTTGTCGAGTGAAAAAACAATTTTCGCTTTGTCGCTATCGATTTTTGTGGCGTTGGTTAATAATTACAAGGATAGTTTGAAGATTGAAATTGGGGTTTTTCTTGAACATATTTTTATTAAGATTTTAGAAAGTGATAATTCAAGTTATCATCAGAAACTACTTGTTGTTGAAGTGTTTTTTAATATTACTCAGAACCCTAAAACTACATTAGAGCTGTTTTTGAATTATGATTGTGATGTTGAAGAAAAAGACATCTTCGCTCGTATCATCAATATTCTAGGCAAAATCGCTGTGGGAAAAAACAGAATCGAATCTTTAGCCCAGCCCCAACAAGAAGGAATCCTCAAACACACCGCATTAGAAACCCTAACAAGTATAGTCACAACACAAGCAGCTTGGTTAGAAAAGCAAACCAACATAATAAAACCTGAGCCTCAAAACGAAGAACTTGAAGAGTCAACAAGCGACATCGGTTCAGAACTACTTCTTCAAGAATTTGAAAAAAACAAGCATTTAAAAGCTAATTTATCTAAAGCAGTGGCAAAATTCAACATAAAACCAGCTCTAGGTATAAAATTCCTCCACGAAGCTGGACACTTAAACTCAAACAGCCCAACCGAAATTGCATTATTCCTTAAAGTAACCCCAGGTATCGATAAAACTATCCTTGGAGATTTTTTTGGTTCTAAAAAAGAACCTAATTTATCAATATTCCATGAATTCGTCCAGCTTTTTGATTTTAAAACTGTTGGTATTGTTGAAGCAATAAGAACATTTTTATCATCATTTAGATTACCAGGAGAAGGACAAGTTGTTGATAGAATAATGCAGAAATTTGCTTCACAATATTATAAAGATAATCCTGAGAAATTTGAAGAAGCTGATACTGTTTATGTATTATCATTTGCTATAATCATGTTGCAAACAGATTTACATAATGTTTCTATACAGAAAAAAATGCCTTTGGCGCAATTTCAGATAATGAATGCTGGGATAAATAAAGGGAAAGATTTAGAACCGGAGTATTTAGAAGAAATTTATAATACGGTGAAGAATAATAAGTTTACTTTGGAAGAAGATGAAGAAGCGAGGGATAAACTTGAAAGTTTAGGTATGAAAAAACATGAGTTGTATATGAAAGAGACGGAAAAAATGCTCCAAAAAGGTCAGAAGTTGATAAAGGAAAGTAAAAGAAGTTCGGTTTATTATCAAGCACTTCATATAGACCATTTAAAAACTATGCTTGAAGCTTTATGGCATCCACTTTTAGCTACTTTTTCTATTGTCCTTGAAGAAGCTACTGAGCCTAAGTTTTGGAAACTAAGTCTTCAAGGGTTTTTATCATGTATCAAAATTGCTTGTAGATTTTCTATGGCTTTAGAATTGGAGATATTTTTGTCTTCACTAGCGAAATTCACATCTTTGATTTATTTACATAATCAAATATCTGAGAAAAATATTGAATGTATGAAAGCGTTGTTAGAAGTAGCGAAGTTTGAAGCGAATTATTTGAAAGGTAGTTGGTTTCATGTGTTAAAATGTTTATCAAAGCTTGATCATTTACATCTTATTAGCTCAGGTGTTAAATATGATGGACCTGTTACTGAAAATGATATATTGAGTTCTGAAAGTATTTCTGTGCAAATTACCCCTGCTGAAATTGATTATATTTTCAATATGTCTTCAGGACTTGATGATGATATTATCATAGAATTTGTGACAAGGCTAATTGAAATCTCCCGAGAAGAACTATGGAGCCAACACCCAAGAACTTTTTGTCTCCAAGCTCTAGTCAATGTTGCTGATGTTAACATGAACCGCATGCGTTATGTATGGAGCCGGGTATGGAAAACCCTTCGTGACCACTTTTCCCAAGCAGGTCTTCACAAAAACCAATTTATCGCATCTTTCGCTATAGATTCCCTTAAACAACTAGCCATAAAATTCTTACAAAAAGAAGAAATCGAGAATTTTCATTTCCAAAAAGGTTTCCTCCAGCCATTTGAAGTTATTATGAAAAACAGTAAAAATCTTTCAGTTAAAGAACTTGTCGTTGCTTGTATGAGTACATTTGTTTTTACAGTTGGACATAATATTAGATCAGGATGGGGAACAATAATTGAAGTATTATTTTGTTCAGGTAAAGAACCATCAACATGTATAATCGAACAAGCTTTTAATGCTATAAAACGTATATGTGAAAAACATTTATCTTGTGTTTTAGAATATAGTCAACAAATTTGTTTATGTTTACAAAGTTTTGTTGAAGGAAATATGGAACAAATTAGTGTTGATAGTTTAGAAGTTATGAGTAAAGTATGTGTTGATTATATAAAAGTCCCTGGGAATTATTGGAAGTTTTTATTAGTAAGTATTGAAAAAGCTATAAAAGACCCAAGGGTGAATGTTAGAAAAGCAGCAACAGGTTTGTTTTTCAGTACTTTGGCTACAGGGAATTTCGATGAGGACCAACTGAAAACGGTTTACTTTGAGATTTTCTTAGACATTTTTGATGACTTTAAAGCGAATTCTTATGAAAAAGAATGGGTTAATGAAATATGCAGCGAGTCACTTAATGGTATGGCTAATATTATAGTCCAAAAATTCATTGTTCTTCATACAATGGTCCCAAGTTTCTACTCTTTGTTACTTTCAGGTATTGTTACATTAAACGAATACTTAGCCAAATCAGTTTTACATGTATTTAAACAGTTTGTCACAAACATCAAAAATGATTTCACTGATATTTTATGGAATGAGACAATAAGATTCTATAAAAAACTTATTGATTTTTGTATACCAAAAGAACTTTTTTTAGAATTCAATGGAGGAAAACTACCTTTTGAACCTAGACCAACATCAGATAAAATTATGATACTTCATCATGCACTTTTAGTGGCAAAAGATATTTTTGCATCTGAAGTTCCTGAGAAATTCATAGAAATATTTATCCCGATTTTTGATGAAATTTACAATTTGTCAAGGAAGTTTGATAATGATTTTGAGCTTAGGAAATCTTTATGGAATGCTGGGTTTATGGCTGGTAATAAAACTCTTCCTGGGCTTTTTCGTATAGAAAAAGAGTCTTTGAGTATAATCCTTGAACTTATTTATAAGACTGAAAATCAAGAAAAAATTTATGTTATTGCTAAAGAACTTCTTGATGATGTGGCTAATAAGGAGAAGATTTTTGCTGGGAGGAAAGAAGAAATTGCTTCGCTTGAAAGTGTTGTGGCTAAACTTTTGATACCGTTTTTGGGTAAAAATCCTTTTGAAGCGATGAGGAAAGTCGGTTTTGAACTTGTTGAACTTGTGTCTGTGCCTGATATTTCGATTAGAGAAGAGTTAAAAAAACTCCTGAAACTTAGTCTTAGTATTTATGATAATCATGCATATATTTCGTAGAGTAATAATTTAGGTTAATGAAGAAAATAGGTTTTTTGGAATAGAGAAATTATTGTTTGTATTTTATATGTTAAAAGGTATTGATTTTAGTATTTTCGTAAATGAAATTGGGTTTTGATTTTTTTTTTGAAGAATGCTTTATGTGATTTTTTTTTATGGATTAGAGTATATGAAATTTAAATTTCTATTTATTATTCGACTACGCCTAATTTTTGATACTCTCGCTTTTCTCTGAAATAAAGGACACAGCAAGTGAAGAGAACTATGATAAGTAAGGTCATGATGATGATTGCAGCGATTACTGGGGGTTTTTTAATAGACTCATAAAAAACTGAGCAGTTGTTAGAAGTGTAAACCAATTGAGTGAAGGGGAAGATACAATGATCACTTTCAATCTTTGAGAAGTACCTTTTCCCATTTACACATTCACTAGAAACCACAGCCATTTCATTTAGTTGGCATATAGGACATCCATATTTACTATGCCAAGTAAACTCATGCTTACATTGATTAATCCTACTAAATACCGGCCACCCAGCTCCACTTTCTTTATCACATAAAACATTAACTTTACTCGAATACCTCTCACTATCAGTGCAATAATCTCCAAATCCATAATCAATAGTAAACCCATTATTAATTTTTTCAATATTAGTAATTTCACTTCCAAAATTAACAATAATATCCTGATTTTTACACTCTTTTTTAGAAGTTGGTTTATTTTCAGACTCTGATCCTTGCATAATTCCAAATAAATACCCGATTTTCGGTTCGGAAAGATATTCTAAGCCTTCTAATGCAAAAATTGAGGGATTTAATATTGAAATATAATATTCAGTTTCCTTTGATAATATAGGGCCGAAGAAAGTTTGATGACAAAACGACTGAGAGTTTTTATTTCCACATATATTTTCTACAAGGGATCCTTTACTACTGTTAACATTTAAAAACACCCCAAGATAATAATTTTCATTGATAATACGTAAAAGACTATCAGCATGACAATATGTATGATTTGTGCTACTATAAGTTCCATCAAAGCATTTCATACAAGGCATTCCATCATTATTGTTATAATACCCATTTTTACATTTGGCACAATATGTTGATTCAGCTAAAGATGTGTGACCTTCAGGGCAAGACTCACAAGAACTAGCACCAGATTTGCTTATTGTCCCCATTTCGCATTTTTCACATTCAATACTTCCACCTTCAGTAGACCCGACTATTTTTATTAAGTAAATTCTGATTTCTTGTAAAGACGGCTTTGGTGACCAATAATTCCAACTTATTTTATGTTTCCCAGCTGACAACAACAGAGAAGATGAGTAGTTTCCTTCAGTTTTCAAAGTTAAAATATGCTTGTGGTCCACATAAACATCAAAACTCCCAAGATCTGGGTTTAATATTTCATATAAAAACTGAACTTTTCCTGCATTAGCAATAATCTCAACATGTTTTTCAAAAAAAACTTCATACCCTGGGTCTAAATTTGTTCCAGAAGAAATGTAATTTTGAAAACTCACCCATCCAATATTATTTGTACAATAAGCACCCCCACTAGTCAAGCAATAATTATCAAAATCAATTTTTTTCCCAGTCCATTCCGTATATTTTACTTCTTTCATAGCAAAACTTCCAGCAGGGCATTTTTCACAAACAAAAGTCCCATTAATATTCTTAAGTATTTCCCCAGGCAAGCATGTTTCACAAGAACTTTGATTACCAACAGCTTTTCTATAAAACCCTTCTGAGCATTTTTCACAATCTAAAGATGTTGTAACAGGAGGTAAATTAAAATTTTCATCATTACATAAATGAGGCTCTTTCCATATATATGTAAGATTTCTCATATTATTAACACAATCACTATAAAAAGGTGTTAAATCAGCATTTGTACAAGAAGGTTTTGGTATACAAGATTCAATACCTACAGATCTACTTAAAGAATAAGTACCTAATGGGCAATCTTGACAAACAGAAGATTCTAAATATTGGTTATAATCACAAAATTTACATGAACTATGATCATGATTGTTTATCAAGTTTGGACAATTATAACAAGACTCTGCGGCAAATGAAGTACCAAATACAACAATTGATGATAAAGATACCATAATTTCATTATTTTCTTGTCCTTTCGAATCAAATTCTATAGAAATCTCATAATAACCTTTTTCTAATTGTATAGTCCGAACTTTCCATAATGAACTTGAGTCCTCTTCATCTTTAGCAACAGTTTCTTTATTAATTTTCAATAATAAAGTCCCAGAAGGTCCTGCGACTAATGCTTCTTTTCTATAGGTTATTGTGATAAACCCATCTTTTATAAGTTTAACACTGAAAGATACAGTAATTGTTAAGAAACTATTAGGGAAAGAGTTTTTTGATAACAAAATTTCATCAGTATCTGCTAAAGTTATACATAAAGAAGGGTCTGAAAATATTCCATTAATCCAACATTGTAAGAGAAAGCTTGAAATTGATTTACCCCAATTTTCACCACCATGGCCTATTTGCATTGCCCCACCTAAGTTGTATTGACCATCTGGACATGATGAACAAGTTATTTCTCCTTTTTTGAAATCTAAGACTTGTCCTGATGCGCATTCGAAATCACATGGAATGTCTTCGTAAACAAGGATTGATTTTTCTTCACATTGACTATCTGGGACTACAAAAACTTTTCTTTTACCAAGATCCTCGCAATCTGTGAAGAAATTTTGGTAATCACATGCAAAGATAGCTTTGAAAGATAGTAAAGACCATAGAATAAACATTTATATAGATTTTTTTGCTTTTAGATGAATATATGGAATTTAAGGTTTAAATTTGAATTGTTGTTATTGTTTGGTTTTTTTATAAGAAGTTATTAGGTTTATTATATGTGAAATATATAGGAAATATAATTATAGGGTTTTATGTTTATTCATGATTTTTATTACTTTAAAGATAATGTTTTATATTGAAATAGTTAATTTTATCATGATTTAGTATTTATGAATAAATATATAATAACCTTATAGAGTTATGATAAGCATCAAAACCTGTAAAATAATTAAAACTTTGTTAAAAACACAAAAAAAAATGATTATTAAGATGATATAATAATCTCTCCAACAAATTTAAAATTATAATCTGCACTTGCACGGAGACCTAAATCTAAAACTTATACAAAATAAATCATAAAATATCCAGCATGCAATACCCTAATAAAAATCTATGGAGTCAATAAAATGCGTATTACGAAACAGTGAAGAAATTGCCTATGTATTAACTACTCAGAGTTTTCCAGGGAAAGTCAAATTAAAATCAGATTTCAAATCCTGTTATTTATGCATTGTGAGGAATAAAGATTTTTCTTATGAACAAGCGTAATATTAAATCAGCTTGTTTATAGTCAGAGCAAAATCAATGTTTCGAAAGCCAAAAATTCTAATACTCTTTCCTTTGACTCTTGAACTACATATAGACCAGAAAGAAAATGTTTTTTCTATAGCTTGGGGTGATATTGAAAATCCAATGTGTGAGTTCATTGCATCAAATGAAGCTATTAATATAGTAACTACTATATTAAATGACTACCCTCGATATCAGCAGGAACCTTTTCATTTAGAATGCAGTCATCATAAATGGGTTTGGTTTTATCAAGAAACTATTCCTGTTGCTTTACATAGTCCTTGCTCAGTAGCGAATAGGCCTAGGTCATTGCTTATAGATCATTATGGGAAACGGGCAATGGAAGCTTATGTGTCAACTCAGATACAAGGGAAACAGGAAGAATTTACTACAAGTCACAATTTTACTGTGGCTATATTGACGTGGAATGCTGGAGGATATTTTCCTGGATCAAGCAAACTACGTGAATGGTTTTTATGCCAGAATAAAAAATATATAGATCCAATAGATGCTCCCGATATAATTGTTATCGGACTTCAAGAAATGTGCGAACTAACAAAGCTTAGAGGAGATTTAATAAGGGAGCAAGAATGGGTAAAGTACTTCAATTCAGAAATTTTAGAAAATTTCAGTCCTGATACATATGAAAATGTAAAAACTAATTAGATCTGCCAAGGTTCACTTGTTGGTATATTATCCACAATTTTAATCAAAAGGGCAATAAGTCCTCTTATAAAAGACATATCAACTTTTCAAGTCAAATTAGGACTGAAAGGTTTCGCTGGTAACAAAGGAGCTCTTGCACACAGGTTCAGAATACTCTCATCCTCTTTTTGTTTTATTAACGTCCATCTAGCCCCACACAAACAAAATTTCAAACTTAGAAACGAAAATATTAACACCATATCCAAAACTATAAAATTCACATTACCATGTGGTGATTCATACAGTATTTTCGAACACGATCATGTATTTTGGTTCGGAGATCTTAACTATCGCTTAAACAATATAAGTACAAGAAACATAATAAAATACATAACAAACAACGATATTCAATATTGTCTTGAAAATGACCAACTTCGAACAGCAATGAAAACTCTAAACATCCTCAGAGATTTTCATGAAGGGGAAATAGACTTTTTACCAACTTTCAAATATTTAATAGGGTCAAATCAACATAATCTACGTCGTGAACCCGCATGGTGTGATCGAGTTTTATGGAAAGGTCCTGCAATTCTTAATAGATATAGTAGTTGTGATTCAATACAAGTCAGCGATCATAAACCAGTGTTTTCTCATTTTTCTTTAAGAGTTTTAAAATTAGACCCAAGCAAACTAAGTGAACTTAAATGCAAAATTTATAAAGAACTTGAAGATATGCACCATAAATTTATGCCGAAAATCAGTATTTCTAAAGAGAAAATAATATTTGAAGAAATCCGTTATCGTTTTATCTATAAAGACACATTTGAAATTACTAATATTGGAACTTCTCAACTTATTCTTGAACTTATGTCTGATAAATGGGTATCTTGTAGCCCAGTAAAATGTGATTTATCTCAACAGGAAACAGTAGAAGTATCAGTTCAAGTGAGTATTGATATTGATTTTCTAAGAAAACATAGAGCTAAATATGTATCTCTGACTAATATAATAAGAATTATCGTGAAAAATGGTATTGAATATAATGTTGGGCTACAAACAAATGTTTTAGATTCATTTATAGGATATTCATGTGAGGAAATATGTAAAATGTACCCTTCAGTATCATTTCCTAATCTTCCAAAGCCTTTGATTAGAATAGCAGAATTTTTAAAAAACTATAATGGGAATATAAGAGATTTGTTTGAAATAAAATTAGATCCTTTATCTATTGCCCATACTATTATGCTTATTGATTGTGATATAAAATTTGATGAAAATGTTAATGGGCAATCGATAATTCATGTGCTTTTGGAGTTTTTAAGAACATTGAAAAAGCCGATTCTTGATGGAGATATTGTTGATACTAAAATTAACATGATGCATATTATAGGGTTTTCTTTAGTAAAACATCAGGTTTTTGATTTAATGAGCCAGGCAAATATTGAATGCCTAATGTTTGTTGTTGATATACTAAAAAGGTTGATTGGGATGAATAATGGGATTACTGCAGGGTATTTAGCAAATAAAATGTATAAAGTTATTTTTCAAGTTAAAGAAATCCCTTATGACAAGAAGAAAAATCGAGTTCTTTTTCTTGAATTGCTATTTTCTACATAATAATATATAGGTTTTCGAATCTAGGCTGTTTTAATTAACGATCTTACAATAATCTATCTTAAAATCTTCTAAAAAACTTCAATAAAATCTATTATCTTTATATCTTATAATTTCACAATAAATTTCTTAAATCATCATCTAAAAAACCCTTTTATAAAATGTGGATCCTGTTTCTTTTAAGTGTACTTAAAGCAGACCAAGTCACTCACAAATACTCAGATGGCGAAGATGTGATATTATGGTTCAATAAACTAGTCCCATTTAATAACCCTCAAGAGTCTTATGCGTACTCTAGTTTATTATTATGTGCTGGAAAAGGTCGAGAACGTAAATACTCAATGGGTTTAGGTGAGGCAATTGAAGGTTATGAGCTTGAAGATAGTGGATTAAACATCAAGTTCACAAACCCTAGTGTAGGTCAAACTTTATGTGAAATCCATCCAGACTCAGAGCAAAAAAATCTTCTTATCGATTCAATAAAAAGAAAATATTGGCTTCAAATGTATATTGATGACTTACCTATATGGACATCAATAGGTGATTATGATGCTGAAAATGATAAAGCATTTATTTTCACCCATTATAATTTTCTTATAAGCTTCAATGGGAACAGGATCATCTTCGCCAGGGCAAATTTCGAAAAACCTGTCAATATAAAAACTGCGGAAAAGATCACTTTTACATACTCCATAGCTTGGATCAGTACAGAAACCCCATTTTCTCAAAGATTTAACAGTTATTTAGACCCTGGTTTTTTTGAAAACAACATCCATTGGTTTTCAATAATCAATTCTTTTGTTATGGTTATGCTTTTATGTGCACTTGTTATTCTGATAATATACAGAACAGTAACTAAAGATTACGATAAATACAATGCACAAGAAATAGAATCTAATGAATTTGTTGAGACTAAAGGGTGGAAACAAGTAGCAGGGGATGCTTTTAAAGCACCAGATTATTTACCTGTGTTTACATTTGCTATAAGCACCGGCTGGCATTTAGCTATTTTAACTGCTTTTGCTATACTCACAAGTATTTTACATCCAATGTATAGTGAAAGAGGTTCTTTAAGCTATTATATATTGATGGAATATGCTTTACTTGGATGTATCGCAGGTTTCACTTGCGGATCTTTATATACAGAATATCGTGGGAAAAAACTTACTGGTACAGCTTTATTTACAGCTATAGCATTCCCATGTATTATTACTATTATAAGCACTTCTTTAAATATCACAGCTTATTTTTACTCATCATCAGCAGCTATACCTTTATTAACAGTTTTAGAAATCGCTGCGTTAATATGCTTTGTTTATTTCCCGCTTTTTGCATTTGGTTTGATATTAGGAAAAAGGTATAGGATGAAAAGACCTATTACTTATAGGATTAATTCAGTACAAAGCCCGATACTTAGAGGGAAAAATATGTTTAATCATCCTTTGGTTTTAATACTTTGTGGGGGAATTTTACCTTTTTCTAGTATTTATGTTGAGATTTACTATGTTTTTACATCTTTTTGGAACTATAAATTCTATTATGTTTATGGGTTTACTTTAGCGAGTTTTGTTCTTTTTGCTGTGTCTGTAGCTTGTGTGGCGATTGTAGCAACTTATTCAACTTTGAATTCTGAAGATTATAGATGGCATTGGGTTAGCTTTTTGTCAGCTGGAAGTGTAGGATTTTATTTATATCTTTATGCGATTTATTATTATTTTTTCAAGACAAGCATGTCAGGGTATTTCCAGTTTACATTTTATTTTTCTTATGTGATTATGGGGAGCTTGTATTTAGCCCTTGTTGCTGGTGCTATTGGGTATACAGCTTCGTGTAGTTTCGTTAAGAGAATTTATTCTAATATCAAATCAGAGTAAGTAGGATATTATAAAATCATAAATAAAATGTGGAGATTGAGGAATTTTATGTGTAAAGAAGTTTTTAGGAGTTTTGAAGGTTATGATGATGGTGGATTTGTAATGTTGTTGCTTGTGGTCATGAAAACTGTGAGGATTTTTTTATTGTTTTAATTATTTTCTCAGCATCAGAATTTAATGTTCCCTAAAACCTTTAAAACCATTCCTCAAACTCTTTTATATTTAATATTCCCATATTGCTATTATCTGTGTATAATTTATATATAATGAGTCTAGGACGAGAAGTTCTATGTCTACGTATAAAAATCTCTAAAACCCTCACAGACGTGATTTCTGTTCGAGAACGAGACGAACCTTATCTCTTAGCACAAAAATTCTGCCAAAAACATAAACTCACAGAAAACAATGCAGTAGATGCAATAACTTACATTATTGATAAAAACCTCGACATCCTCATCGAAGTAGAACTAACTGAATCACAAAATAAAAAACAAAAAGTTGATTTTTATAAAAAATCCATACACCATCAAGCGCAAATTAAAGCAAAAGTTGACAAAATGCGAGAAAAACTCGAACTTGAAAGATCTCGTGAACTGACTTTTAAACCCACAATTTGTCCACAAAGTGCGGATTTGCTAAAGAAAAACACTAAGAAAATAAAAAAATCAAATACAGGAAAATCATTAAGGCTTTATAAACATTCCCCAGGAGTATTAACACAATTAAGATATAAAAACGATGAAAAGGATTTTGAGTATACTAAAAAACAAACGGTTTTTATGTTTACTGACCCTGGAGGAAGATCACAAACAGAGGAAAACACAAAAGTAAAGGAAGTTAAATATCGTCCTTTATCAATATTTCAGAATTTTAAAGATTTTTCTAGTAGCATATTGAAAAATTGTTTAAAAAACTATAAAACTACACAAGGGAATAAGACTGAAATAAGCGATTTTTTTATAAATAACATTTAGAAATTCCTAATCTTTATAAGTTTATATATTCAAAACAAATAATTAGACACTAAGTTTATCATTATTTTCTAAACTATATTTCTGATAAAGATTACAAATTATGCGATATCCCCAAAATAAGTAAATAGTATGTGAAAATATTACAAATGATATCGATAACATCACGGAAATTAATACACGAAAAATCAGATGGAGCAGTGAGATATAGATCAGTCCTAAGCAAAAGTCCTGTAAAATCCACAAGCCCAATCGATGATCGTAAAAGCTTATCATCTATGAATATTTCCAAAGTAAAATCAGAATTATCTTTTTTTCAAGGTTTAAATAAAAGTATTCTCTCATCACCTCTATACAAACTAGCCAAAGAACTTTTTATAGCCAAATGCACAGACCTTTCAATCACCCCAGTCGTTGAACAAGAAAAGCGCTTTTTTATAACCTTCAAAGATAATGCGTCAAAAAGAACTTTAAATCTAAAAGAAACTAAACTTGGTAAGGCATCATTAAAAATACTAGGGAAACTTCTAATACGATGTAAATATTTTGCTTTTATAAACCTTTCAAAAAACAGACTTTCTGATCGTGGAGTTAAAAAAATAGCAAAATCCCTGTTGACAAATTGGGAATTAGTTCATTTAGACATAAGTAGTACTGATTTATCAGCAGCAGGTAGTGCTGAAGTATTAGACTTATTATCTAAACATCAAACTTTACACAGTTTAGATATATCATCACATCAGTTTTTATATAGAAACAAACTTGGGCCTAGTGAATCTTTAATTGGGATTATGAGACATCCAACTTTAACTTTTGTGAATTTTTCTGGGACAAATTTAGGAAATGAAGGTATGAAATATTTGATAATAGGACTTGAAAACAATAAAGTTCTTAATACTTTGAATTTGAGCAACAATAGTATTAAAGGAAATGTTGTAAAAGAATTTTTTCAAGTACTTGTAAGTACTAATGTTGCTGAAGTTGATTTTTCTTATAATCTTATAGAAGAAGTTGCTGCTGATGAAATTGCGTGTTTTTTTAATGGGATTTATGGGTATAGTGCTTTGACAAAAATTATATTGTCACATAATTTAATAACAGCTGGGCCGGCGTATAGTATTTTTGAATCTTTGGTAAGAGAAAATTATCTTGAAAGTCTCAATCTTGAAAGTAATAATTTTATTGGTTACCTTGATATACTTAATAGGTTTTTAGCAGGTAATCGTCGTTTGAAATATCTAAACCTAAACCACTGTTCTTTAAAAGTTGAAGCATTCTGTCACCTTTGTGATGGTTTATGTAAAAACGAATCCCTTCAAGTTCTTAAAGTAGCTGGAAACCATTTTAAAGATACAGGCGCCGAACAATTAGCAAAAGCTTTATCTTTAAATACATGTTTAAAAAAACTCGATATTTCAAGCAATAAAATCCGTAGTCTTGGTGGTCTTGCTATAACAACATCTTTACGTGTAAATAAAAGTATAAAAACCCTTATAGCCACAGATAATGAATTGAAAGATGATGTTGGGGAATCTTTTTACTATGTTTTCGCAACAAATTTCTCAATCAGTAAACTTCTCTTACAACTAAACCCAATGAGTACAAAATATATAAATGATATAGAAAAATATATTGAAAGAAATAAAACTCAACAACACAAAGAGGAAATGATGAAAATGAGAACCAGTAATGAAAAGGTTTTAATGGGAAAAATCTTAGCTGAAGAAATTAAACAGAAAATTTTAGAGAATCAAATAGAAAAAAGACTTATTGAAGGGAAAATTTCTGGTCATGCGAAAAAATTGGCTATGATGAAAGGTGAAGAAGATAAAAAACTTGAAGAACTTAAAGATGAATTAAGGGAATATAAGGAACAAAGTAGTTTATTAAGCCAAACTTTACATAATATACAATCAGAAATGAGGGTATTGAATAAATAGCAAAGGGTTATATTTGAAGAAAAAAATATTAGAGATTTGGAGTTTAAGTGTTCGGAAATTAATGCAAGTTTGAAAAGTTTAGAGATTAAAAGTGAGTTTTTATATAGAAAATACACTGAAAGAAACCCATATTTTTAAGAAAGGGAATTTTATGAGTATTTATGCGAATATGACTGAAGAACTTTTACAAGCTGAACGAAGGGGGAAAAATTTGTCGGAAACTTTGGTGAATTATAGGGTGAAATTGAATGAAAAAAAACAGAGTTTAGTATCTAGACCAGGGACAAGGACTGCTTCAAGAAGTCCAACACCTATGGCTGCAAGATTTTTATCAAGTGAAAAACTCAAGAAAATAACAAAAAGCACATCAAAGTCTCCATTTGGTCGTGAAAGGCCTATACCTAAAAAGTTTCCTTAGCATATTTGTGAAGTTAATTATAATATGATAATAGATGATGATAAATTGTATTGTAATTAGAAACTTTTCATGTATCGTATATATTATAAATATTAAAACAATAAATATGTTAATGGATGCTAAAACTCAGAGTAATCGTCGGACAATGTCGTTAAGCATAGAAGCTAGTCTCAGCACAACAGTTTCTGCAAGACAACGTGAGATCCTTAACGCAATTCACACACATAACCCGAAATCTTTACTAAAAACTAGTTTTACCCGTACATCTATGAGCCCCATCTTACCAATGGAAGAAAAAACTGACAGTGCAATTCAATTAGTCATGTTAAAAAAGACTATTGATATTCAGAGACTTACAGGAGGTAAAGGAGACAAAACAGTCTCAGCTTTAAAATATGAACTTAAACAACTTGAGTTAGAAGATACTAAACATGAGTTTTGGCAAAGACAAAACACTCAAAAAATTAAACAGTTGCAGGTTTTTATAGAAAAATCGCTTGAAAGACAAGCGGAAGAAACTTGGAATCAAGAAATATATCATCATTTACTTAAGAGAATGAAGAAAACAAAAATTTTCTTAGAAATGAAATGGTATGAGATGATGGATTCTTTAGATAGTAGAGAATTAGTGTTATCGCATGAGAAAAAAAAACAGCTTGTAATGAAAGAAGCGGCTTTGCAGGCAGTTACAACATTTAAACAATTGAAAAAAGAGGTTGTAGTTGAGAAAGTTGAAGGAGAGAATCAGATTCATAGTTTGCTGAAAAATGTTGAGAAAGGAAAGTTTGTTGCTGATAGAAGGGATATATGGAAAAAACATCAAGAAACTATGTATGAAGCTGCGGTTATTGAAGACCGAAGTACTAAAAGCGAAAAACTTAAAGAAGGGGTTTCGTTACATAGAATCTGGTATCATATTTTGACAAAAATTTTTGATAGGAAAGTTGAGAAGTCTAAGTATCTTGAAGAAGCATTTCAAAAGGTTAAAATCGCAACAGGAATCCCTGAGATAAGTATTATAGTTGAGAAATTTTTGACTAAAGAACAAACTTATGAAGCTTTAATGAATACTGTTAGTAAAAAAGAAGTGGAATGCTCAGAGTATAAAAAGAAAATTGATGCGATACAGAGAAATGTTGAGATGTCATCTAATAAGGATGTCTCATCAAATGGTATTATAGATAAAATTCGTGAAGATAATGAACATAAGATTCATGAGTTGATGGAATTATCTCATAAGAAATTTCTTATTGAAAATACTCATTCAAAAGTTCGAACATGGTTGTGGCAAGTGATTAGAAAGTTTTATAAAATTCTTGGGATTAATGCTTTAGATCTTGAACGTAATGCCCCACTTATTTATTATATAAAATGTATTAAAGAAATATTTGCTTTAGCTCAAAGTGAAAAAGGACTTGGTGCACGTGTGGAAGCAAATCGCAAATATGCATTGAATTCTATGATTAAGCAAGTTTCTATGGCTCAACATAAGATTGTTGAGGAAGAACTAATGAATGAAAGTAGTTTAGTTGCTCCTGAAACTGAAATAGAAGATCGTAATAACACACGTTCATATTAGTAAATAAGTAGTTTATTATAAGTTATAAAATAAAAACTATTTATAAGGTTTGCTTTTTTTGTAGATGGCCTCTTGACTGTTATCAGAATATAATATCATATCTGAATATCTTAAGAACAAAATTTATCCAGTTTAAATATAGGATTTTCTTTAGTTTATATGAATATTTTTATACTAAATTTGATAGTAATATATATATAAATAAAGGGGGCTTATAATGTATATTTTAATATATGGTTTATAATTTATTATATCAAGTATGCATAATAAGGATTCTTTAGGATTTTCAAGACACAAGATGATACTAACTGATAAAGAATTATTGATATGATATAATCAAGGTCTTCAATGACTGATTATAACTTTCTAACAAGGTGCATTTTTTATCTTAAGAATGAGTTTCTATTGAAATGAAATAAAAGTATTGATTACTATTTTAAATAAAATATTGATACTACGACCTTCTAATCTTTACCAAAAATCTGCAAAATATTATTCACTGGAATTCTGCCTAGAAAATCATTTTTGATTCTATAGGATTAAGATTCTGAATATAAAATGCATGAATGATACCGCAAGGAAATTATTTTTATTAGTTCACTTTTTAATAAGCAAAAAAGCTTTTAGCTATTTGCTAATGCATGTAAAGATTCTGTTTAAGATATGATTTATCCAGATATTTTTGATACATGCTACATTTAAAGTATGTTTTAATTTTTTATTGTTACTAAAACTAAATACTTATACATCTAATGATTATATAAATTTATATATATTAAAATAAACTTACTATTAATTTTTATGATTTTAAGTTATCATAATTTGAATATTTTGAAATATCTTAACATGAAGTAGGAATTTAAAAATTTTACTCTGGATTTACCTTAAAATTAAAAATTCATATTAGAAATTATTAGTGAAAATGAATGCTTTTAATCTTTTGAAATTATATCTATGAACATTGAAAACTATATATAATCTATATTTGTAATTAGTTAAATAAAATATAGTTAAAAATGGCAAAACGAAGTAGTAGTCACTCAAGAGTCCAAGCAAGTTTTAAAAAATCAATACAAAACCAAGAAATCGAAGAGCTCAAAAGAACTGTGAAATATTTAGATAGTTACATTGTAAAATACAGTGAAGATCTTGATATAATGGCTTGCAGACTTAAAGAAACACAAGAAAACAAAGGCGACTTTGAAGTAAAACTAAAATCTGAAAAGGAATATAGTAAAAGCTTATTGGATCAAATAAATATTTTAAAAAACGAAGTCAACACTTTAAATATACGAATCATAATGAACGAAGACGTTTACGCTGAAAAACTACGAAAAGAGGAATCAGTTAAAACTGATTTACAAAAAAGACTCAATCAAGCATTGGAAATGCTGAAAATGGCAGCTGAGGAAGTTAACGAACTTAGAAGACATCGCACTATCTTCAGACAAAAAATATTAAGTCTCTTTTCTTATATCCAAATGCCAAAAAAGTGCTTACACGAGCTCTGCGACCCAGAAAAACCATTAAAAAAATGTTCAAAATACTTTAAAAACATCTCCAAACTCTACAGCGAAAATCTCCGTCTCCACGAAGAAAACCGTCAACTCTACTTAAAAATCGATAGTCTCCCAGCATCTTCAGATTTTAAAGATCTAATAAAAGACTCCAACGGTCTCACATTTTTCAAAAATAAAGCTAAATGCGGTAAGCCCACATGTTCAGCTAATGAAATCTATACAAGTAACTGGATCCCAAGACCAATGCATTCTGCTTTAGAAGAATTTACATCAAAATACGATTCTGTTATAAACACAGCAGTTTTATCTTTATTCTACAAACTTAATCAAGCATGGCAAAACAGAGAAAATAATAGAATTGAAAGATTACAAAAAAAACATACAATTGAACTGACAAATTTATTAAAAAAAATACCAAGTCCAGAACGTACACCTGTATATAAAAAATCTCGTTCACATACAAGAACTTCTTCAGTAAGTAGAGTTAGGGAAAATATAACAAAAGAATTTAAAACTGTGTCTGATCAAGTTATTAAACTGGTTACTGAGTTTATTGAAGTTACTGAAAGAAATTTTAATGTGGAAAAATCCCCAGACTGGCTTATTGAGTCTTTGTTGAGGAATTTCGCTGAATTTACTGATAAAATATTGACTTTTTTTTAGCTTTAAAACTTGTAGATTATGAATAAATGTAAAAGATAAAATACTTTTTTAAGTATTTTGATAACTTTTGAGTAGGAGAATAAGATTTATATTTGGATTTCGGCTGATATATAGAGAATTATCATATTTTATTATTAGGAAAATATACAATAAAAAAAAAACTGGTTTGTATGTTAAAATATTAAATACATATATTAATTTTATAATCATCATCTTAATTTAAAACAAAATCATTATCCTCTCTTTTTTATTTTATCTTTTCATTCTTCATAATATCATCTATAATTTATCATCTCTTTCTATAAACAATCTTCTTAATCTTTTATATCATAAATATTTTCCCCATATAATCATCATCATCCATCATCCTAATCATTCTAATTCCTCAAAAAAACCCATATTCCATCTTCCATAATCCATTTGCCCAAAAGCTTAAATTCTAAGAATGTTATAAAATAATCTATTACTAACCTTCTACTAAAGCGCTACATATTTTTTACCTCAACGGGGTCTTTCCAAGTATTTTTTGTGCGTTTTCAAAAAACATGCCAAAGTATTTCTCAAAAATATAACTCGCTCCTAAGAATTCTGGGTGAACAAGCCACAAAACAAACAAAGATTTCAAGAAATCATAAACACAGCACCTAAGTAAAAATCACGAAGAAATAAAGAACAAAATATTCACTTCAACAAAACTCAAAAGTCCCATAACAAGCCAAAAAGATACCCACTGAACCTCATTTCTCTTATTTTGCAAGTCACTGATTGTTTGACTTAAAGGATAAACCCAGCAAACTCCAGTGTAAAACAAGCAGAACAACGTGCACACCATTTATTATAACCAACATTAAATTATGCTAAATTATTCAAACTTAATATAGTAAATACATGATAAGATTATTAGTTTATTTATTAGTTTTTATTTGGATTATTCAATATACTTATCAGGTAGACTTGGTTTTCTTTCAGCATTACGTCTTTTTTTTAAAGAATTTAGGTTGTTTATGTATTCTTCTCTACGAGAAATCAAACTTGATCCTCTGATGGTTTTTCTACGCATTACCCAGTAGAGTTCATTGGTTTTTAATTGGCTTACACAGCTGGTTTCGATTTTTTCTGAGACTAAAATCGCGTTTATTGTACTGAATAAAGGGTAGACTATGTTTCTTATAAACCCAGCTTGACTTTTAGAAATATCAGTTGTTTCTCTATCACAATACATTGACACTGATATACCTAAAGATTTCTCCATATCCCCTTGGATATAAAATTCTTCTACAACAAGTCTACACCATCTTTCATGTAATTCAGTACTTTTAGCCGCATGTCCAATATCCGCAGCTTTCATTAATAATTTAAAAAGATCACTTCTAATCTCATTATTAGTAAAATCAATTGACCCTGCTTCATGATATTTTACTCTAAATTGAGCCATCATATCAAAATGCTTAGACATATCTGTAGCTAAAATCATATCAATAATACATTTACGGATAATAAGCCATTTTTCTGAGTTAAAGTTCATAAGGATATTACAATCTTCAATTTTCAGTAGGCTAAAAACAATTGATGTGTGCATGTTTTCAAGTACACTAATATCATTATATGCAATAGCTATATCATCACGTGTTAAAACTAAAAATCTATTTGTTTTCCCTGGGTGTCCAACATCATGACTTAAAGTTGCGATAATCCCTCCAAGCATTTCTATTGAACTTATAGCATCAAGCATATCACTATTATTAACAAAATAAATATATGATGACATAACATCAGCAGCATGCATAGAATTATGATATGGGTTGCTTTTATAACTTTGTTCAAGTTTTCTTAAAAGGTTTTTTATTATATTTTCAGGTACACAACATAATTCATCTAAGCCATATCTACGTATAGTATATAATCCCATTATTTGTATAGGTTCTTTTCCTGTACAATCACTTATAAAAAAAGTGTCAAAGTTCCAATTTTTACCTATTTGGCTTAGAACGCCTATAAGTTCAGAGACTCCATAGCTGAAGTTTGATTTTTCTTGTAGTTTTATAATATTAGCACTTGGACCTATAAGATTAGCAAGGCTTGAAAAACAGGATTGTTCTATAAAAAGACGGTCTTGATCATCTAAATTTTTAGGTAATTGTTCTCCTCTATATGTAGTTAAAACTTCAGTTTTATTAGTAGTAGTGCGGATTTTTTTATGATGTTTTGGCTGTTTTTTAAGCTTTGCGCAGACTAGAATTAGGGTAATTAGTAAATACACAGTCCTTGGAATGTTTTTTAAAGGTGCTAAGCTTAGAGAAAATGATAAAACTCCAAGGATGATACTGAAAATATATAGTCTTGGAGTTGTTTGGACTGAAGATTGGAGGACGAATACTAATATTATTTGTAGCAATGATGGAAAATATGTGCCAATATCTTTGTTTGTGATAATCCAAAGAACTTCAGGGTCTGTGAACACAAGGCCAAGTCCACAGAAAAAGTACAAAAAAGGATGGGAAAATTTTTGGAAACTCTTCAGTCTTAGGTCAAGAAGATAAAAAAACATACACAATAAACACATAAAACCAAAAAATACAGTACTTGATATTAGCAGCTCAAGGCTTTTAGGGGTTTTTATATAACAAGCGATACTGTTGCTAAAGTTTAAAGCAAGAATTATCAGTTCGATTATGTAAAAATGTTTTTTTTTGTTTGGAGAGTCATCAGATATTGTTGGATCTTCTTTAGTATTCTGTTTTTGTACATCAAGCTTACTGTCAAATATTAGATTGGAGTTTGAACTGTTTTGGCTTTTTATTTTTTCAATATTCATTATATAAGGTTTTTAAGATCAAAAAGATTTTATTTGGTTGGGAGAATAGAAGAAGGAATTCGGCTTAGAGAATGGGATTTGATTATTTATGGGTTTTTGGTGGGATTAGTTGGGAGGAAAAAGGTTGTTATTATTTTGCTTGGTGATGATGATTTAGTTTTAAAATATGCAAATTTAGAATTATTGATTTTTGGATTTTGGATTTTTTAGGCTGGAAGATTGATTTTTTAGGATAAAAGATAGGGTTTTGATTGTAATAGGATTTAGTTGAAGTTGAGTTTGTTAGTTATTTTTGACTGGAAAACACATTTTACTAAAATTGTATATAATTTATGAGTTTAAATAATATCTATAAATCAATTTAATCAATTTTTATATTTTGTAAATTTATATTAACTTCTTAGTTTTATTTATTATCTTTAAAAACCTATCTTTTTCCAAGCTAACCTTAAAAATTACAAGCATAAACAATGCTAAAAAATCCTACATGATGAAGAGGAAGATACAAGACTTAAAGCTTTAACTGATATTATGGAGATTGAACTTACAGCAGATCTTTTACAAGATATTGTGTAGATACGATGAATTTAAAATTTGAGGAAAATTATGCCTTTAGATTGTATAAAGATATATTACAATATATTATAAAATCATAATCAGGTGATAAGAGCCTTAAAGATTATAAATATTATTAATTAAAAATCATTGATATCAGCTATAAACCTAAATTAGAAATATATATAATTATCACCTGAAGTATTTCAGTTACAATCTCATAATAGCATATTCCATATATTACAACCCAAAAATAGTTAAACATTTAAAAAGACCTAATTTGCTATTTAGCTCCTGTTGTTTGTGAGTGTTTCATAGTAAAAGAAGCAATACTACTTTCATTCGAAACCATAATACTCAAACTTCACCCTAGTGCCATATCTTGAGCAGCACAGAAATTCTTTTGCCCAAGTCATCTTACAACTTGTTAAGATTAACAAAACTTTCAAGCTAAGCCATTTATTATCCTATTAAAATAAAAATACAATATATTACTTCAATGCTAATAAATATAAATGTAATCTAATTAGTTAAAAAATATAGCAGCATTGCTGTCGTTTAGACCCTTCAATAATAATCCCCATACTACATCTTTCTTTCTGTTGAATCGATATATCTTTTATTATAACACTTCGACCACATCCAGCTATCATTATTTGGTTTTCTATAAGTGAAGGGATAAATTTATTACAATAAGTTTGAAATATTGTTGATTGAAGTGTGTTGAGTTTTATTCTAACATAAATCCTATCATCTCCATTATCTTTGATTATAATATCAATATTTGTTGATTCTTGATCTGGGTCTGATTTTTCTTCAGGGATTTGTTGATGTTTAAAAAAAATAAAGTCGTTATCATGACCAATTGGTGATCCAAATATTATAAAAATCCCATCAATTTCAGATTCTTTGAAAATTTTCAATATAGCTGAATGTGGATCTGAGACTCCAGATCCTCTTGTGAATATCCAAATTTCGCTATTTGATGAAAGTTTTATTTCAAGTTTTACTTCAACAGCTAAAGATTTTAATGTAATGGATTCTTTGCATCTTATTATTCGATTAGATAGATATAAACCTTCATCTAAACATAAATTCTCAATTGAACCCCATTTCCCTTTTATCTCGCTAAGCCCATCGACTGTATAAAAAGATGCAGCTTCCCAAGAATTTGATGAGTTGTTGTTTAGAAAATTGTGTTGGGTTATGAATTTGTCGATTAGTTTATGTTCATTTTTGAGCCAGTCGGAAAAATTGCGAGTTTGTTCTTGAAGAAATAATGACTGCTTTTCGTTTTGGCTTAGAAGAAGGCTTTCAAGAGTAGACATGGTTTATTAGAAATTTGTGAATTTTAATTATAGGATTTTTTTGGGCTTGGGAGTGAGAGTGAGGGAGAAAGATAGGAAAATGAGGTGGAAGAATTGGATAGGATGGTTTGATAGGAGTTTTAGATTTGTTTATAGAGATAATTTGAATAGGATTAAAGTATTAGGAATTTTGAATTAGATTTGAAGACTTGTGGAGATAATTAGATTTTTAAGGTTTTCATTTGGATGAAAATATTTTATAAGGTGTGTGAATGGAAAAATTTCGTATGAGATTTTTTAATAGAATTTTTGATTTAAATGCAAAGGTAGTTAGTTTTATAGTGGAATAGCTTAGATTTTTGAAGTATGGCTATAATATGAATAATGTTTATTGATTCATAAATCTAAAATTTAATTTTTAGTTAGATCAAATTAATTTAAAACATCAGAATTCATATATGCATGCAATGAGTAATATGCCAAATTTATAGTTAAAAGATAAATATTTGAATCTTAAAATTTTAAAATAAGTAATATCGCACGAACCTAAATGCTTATATAAAATTTATTATCATTTTTCTCTATGAAATTCGAAAAGGAAAAATCAAGTTTCTTACTTATCTTTATTGCATCTTATTGTAAAAACTATTAAACTTAAAAATGCTATAAACTCTTTTCATCTCCAAAGATATAAAATTAATTTAGTATATTACATCAACAAACTGTCAAAATCTCGAAATTTTCTTCTATAAGCAGCTTATCAAGCTTCTTATACAATATTTTGCAATTAATCTTTGAATTTACCCAATATGAATTGTCTACATTTTTACTACTAAAGCTTTTACTTTTTTTTCTGTTAATCTAAAAATCTTTGATTTCCCTCAAGCATCAAAGATTCATTAGTAATTTAGAATACTTAGGTGGATTCTAAAGAATTACTTTGGATAATGATTTAAGTAGTATAGTTTTAATAGACTTTATAAAAATAATGATTTGCAGCTCTTGTCGACACCCAGCTCAATATAGCTGTAACTGCACATCTAAGAAAAGTTATATGTGCTCAAAGCATCTGGGAAATCACTGCAAATTAAATGGCAAACATGAAATAAATCAAATTGGATCTAAAAAAAAATTATTCAACTCAGAAATGAAAGTCAAGCTTCTTAATAAAATACGCTCACTCAAAACTCAAGCAAAATTAGACATAAGTAAAGCTATATCACATGTTAATGATCTTTTCACAAAAATAAGTGGAGAGTTAAAGAGAGCAAATAATTATATTAAAGGATTTATCAAATCTTGTGACGATGCTATAGATTATATAAAGAATTTAAATGATGAAATCGAAGAAAAAGAATTTTACTGTCCTTTAGAATCTTTATTGATTATGCAGAGACCTGAAATTTTAGATCAAATTTACGGACCGAAAATCAACTTGTATGCTATTAATAATAAAACTATAGAATGCGCTATTTCAAATTTTCCTCATTGCATATTTCAATACACTTTTAATTCAATTGTTTTTAGTTCTCAAAATGAGTTAGCTTGCAATAATGGTATAACCGAGACTAAAATGCATACAGATTTTAATTGGGTTGGAAGATTGCTAAGTGTTGGGAAAGCATTAGCAATTTATACTGGTGGTGATCCAGCATCAAATAGTGCATATATTATTAACTTAGAATTGAAATCAATAAACAGTTTATCATCTATGCAGCAAAAGAGAAAATGGCATGCTATGACATGGATAGATGGATTTCCAGCAGTTTTAGGGGGCTATGATGGAGAAGAATTCTTAAATGTTGTTGAGGTTTACAAAAATGGTAATTGGGAAAGATATCCTTCTTTAACTTCAATCAAAAGTAGCTTGTCAGCTATTTCGTATTATTCAAAAGTTTATGCTATTGGAGGTCGTTTTAATGTTAGTCCTATAAAATGCCTGAATAGCATAGAAAAATATGAAAATGGGAAATGGGAACTTTTATTTGTCAAAATTTCTTCAAATTTAACTGGCCCTGGTCTCTTTGCTTCAGGCATTTACATTATAATATTTGGAGGATATAACGAAAATAATAAAAACGTAAAAGATTGTGATATTTTCAACGATAAACTTATGAAAGTATGGAAAGCAGATTTCGAACTTAATGAGCCTTTAAGTTTTACATCAATGAATATTTTAACCTTGGAAGGTAAAACTTATTGTTACGGCGATGATGAGAATTATTTTTGTCAACTCGTTGATCTGCAGTTTAATTTTTAGTTTAGATCATATAATTTTAAAAGATAGAGTTAATTAGGCAGTGGTGAGTGGTTAAAATTGCAATGTAAAAATCAAATAATTGAATGCTTAGCAAAGAAAGTATAAATTGGCAATCAGAAAAAAAAAGAATAGTTTTAACTTTGGCATTATGGAAATTAAAACATTATAAGCCTAATTTCTAATATGAATATCCTTTAGTGGTCGATCATGAAACAATTGAAGGATTCAGAGTTGTGAAAATTATAGAAATTCTAGCAGCCTTAAGAGTTATTTAATAAATATGGGAGGAGTTAACTTTTAGATTAGTAACTGGTATATTACTCATACTCTTATTCTTTCAAAGTGGTGAAAATATTATTTAAGTTTTTACTTAAATTAACTGTAAACAGCAGCCTCATTTTTGCAAATAAAAATTCGAACTTGTATTGGACAAATTATTTTCTTATGATAACTAAAGAATCGAGCTAATAAAAACTTTTGCAATAAAAAATAAATGACCTGAAGCTAATTCAATTCAAAATTAATAATAGATAACTGAATTATAAAGAGAGCTGTTTAATTTTGCAAACTTGAATACACATGCATCTGTATATAAAGAGTGCTAGTATTTAATAAATAGTGCTTTTATAAGTATCATTTTAGAATCTAGGGCTGGGTAATTAAACTTTTTGTGTTAATAATGATAAAATAGTAAATTTGCCTTCAAAATATTTATCATCAGAATTTATACTCATATTTTATAAGCAGCTTATTAAGAATCTTTACTAGTTTAAGCATTTCTCTGATAACTTGTTTATGCTATATCTCAAATTTTATCTTATAATATGCATAAAAAAAATAATTAATATTTGAATTGTCTACAATTAGGTAAAAGCCTTATTATTATATTTAGTAATTGTAATTATAACAATATCTTTTAGTATTCACAAAATTCAAGTTCTTCTTTAAAATACTTAGAGAGATTCGAAAGAATTTTCTGGATAATGATTTTAGCAGCACAGATATGATAATTTTATAAAAATAATATGAATTGTAGCTTTTGTCAAAACTTAGCTGAGTTTAGCTGTAACTGCACATCTAAAATAAGTTACATGTGCTCAAAGCATCTAGGAAATCACTATAGATTAAACGGAAAGCATGAAATAAATCAAATTGGACCTAAAAAATTTTTATTCAACTCAGAAATGAAAGCCAAGCTTCTTGACAAAATATGCTCACTCAAAACTCAAGCAAAATTAGACATAAAGAAAGCTATATCACATGCTGATGATCTTATTACAAAAATCAGCAGAGAGTTAAAGAGAACAAATAATTATGTGAAAGGCTTTATCAAATCTTGCGACGATGCTATAGATTATATAAAGAATTTAAATGATGAAATTGATGAAAAAGAATTTTATTGTCCTTTAGAATCTTTATTGATTATGCAAGAACCTGAAATTTTAGATCAAATTTACGGACCAAAAATCAACTTATATTCTATTAATAATAAAGCTGTAGAATGCAATATTTCAAATTTCCCTCATTGCATATTTCAATACACTTTTAATTCAATTGCTTTTAGTTCTGAAAATAAGTTAGCTTGTAATAATGGCAAAATTGAGACTAAAATAGATACAGATTTTCATTATGCTGGAAGATTACTAAGTGTTGGAAAAATATTTGCAATTTATACTGGTGGTGATCCAGCATCAAATAATGCATATATTATCAACTTAGAATCAAAATCAATAAACAATTTATCATCTATGCAACAAAAGAGAATGTGGCATGCTATGACATGGATAGATGGTTTTCCAGCAGTTTTAGGGGGTAGTGATGAAATAGAAATGCTAGCAGATGTTGAGGTTTACAAAAATGGTAAATGGGAAAGATATCCTTCTTTAACTTCAAAAAAAGCCGCTTTATCAGCTATTTCTCATTATTCAAAGGTTTATGTTATTGGAGGTTGTATTAGTACTAATCCTTTAAAAAAGTATGACAGCATAGAAAAATATGAAAATGGGAAATGGGAGCTTTTATTTGTCAAAATTTCTTCAAATTTAACTATGTCTGGTATTTTTGCTTCAGGCATTTACATTATAATATTTGGAGGATATGATGAAAATTGTAATGATGTGAAAAGTTGTGATGTTTTTAATGATAAACTTATGAAAGTATGGAAAGCAGATTTCGAACTTAAAGAACCTTCTTCTTTTTCATCGTTAAATACTTTAACCTTGAAAGGTGAAGTGAATTCTTATGGCGACAATAAGAATGAATTTTGTAAACTCTTAAATCTAGAGTTTAGTTTTTAGTTTAGATTATATAGTTATAAAACCAGAATTCATTTAAGTAGCAAGAAGTTATAATTATAATATCATTTGACATAAAATCATTAAGTTATATTAAAGCTTAAAATTGTGATCTAAGTCTAACTGAACAAAAATTATCAAATTCAAAATCCCTAATCTTTTAATCATTCCTTCAGAACATTGATATAAACTTCTTAAAACACACCAAAAAAAAACCAATTATTTTCCTATTACCACTATCAACTTTTTAATAAAAACCCCTAAACTGCAACAAAACATCCTCAATTCCAAAAATCAAAACTCTAAAAAAATAAATTAATTTAGTACATTACATCAACTAAGCTGTAAAACCCTCGGACTTTTCTTCTATAAAAAAGTTTATCGAGCCTGGTATACAATATTTTGCAAGCTGTTTTCAAATTCTGCCCCCTATTCCAATTATCCGCATATTCACAACTAAAGCTTTCATCTCTTTTTTTCTGTATAGCACTAATATCAAAAATCCTTTGATTTTCCCCAAATGTCCCAGTAAGTGTTGAAGGTTCATTACTAATTTTACTTTCTTCTAAAGTAAACTCAAAAGTTAATGAATGTTCTTGATTTTGTTTTATAGCCCTTGAAAGAAAAATCATATCAAAACTTCTATGAACTCTAGTCATAAATATTGTATTAAGTTTTATAACCCCAGAAGTTAAATTTGCTTCATTGATTTTTTTAATCGGAGAACCTTTTAAAACTTCTTCTGAATACCGGGTTTTAGACTGTGTGTGTAAAACATCAGTGATATTAAGTCTTGGAATTTTGATTTTCCCATTATTCCCACAAAAGTCAGGGCTGTAATTCGTCAACGAATCCCTAGAGTTATCTTTAAAAGGCGAAATCAAACAAGTATCGGGGTAAAAATCACTGATTGGTAAGGTTGAAACATCAGATAAAGACTTTTTTATAGACCCAGAAGGAAGCATTTGTTTTATTTTGTCTAGAAATCTTGGAGAAAAGTTTTCTTTAGTTGAACTTGTATATAAATTTATACCTATATGTCCACATTTTTCACATTTTGTTAACATAGATGTATGTTGTTGGGATATTAAAGGTAAGTATTTTTTAAAAGTATCATCTAAAAGTTTTCTTAAATCAGTATCATATGAGTTTTTTCTAGTTAATTCATTTTCTTTCGTAATATTTTCCTTTTTGATTTTTTCCCATGCATTTTTGGTTGTATTTTTAAAGAGTTGTGAGAGTTTTAAAGAAGCCAACTCGACTTTGAGTTTGTTTTTTGTGTAGGTTTTTCTTTTGGACTTGCATGTTTGTCTATTAAGTGTCCCAACAAGTCTTTCAGACCGGGGGACGATGTATGGGCTTTGAAATCTTTCGCTTTCTATAGGTTTTTCTGAGGTTTTTTTTGTGTTTTCAAATATCTGTATAGGTTTTACTTTGTTAACTCTTTCGATAAAGCTAGTTGGCGGTTGGATGACCCTAAGTGGAGTTCGCCCACCTTGTAAACTTGATCGGGACCTTGATGAATGTGAAAAATCTGACATATTTAAATATAACAGGTATTTGAATCTTTATGAATTTTCACTACTATACTAAAAGGAATCTTTAATAATATTTATCCTCAGAACTTTTAAGGATAAGAGAACATATCCCCATACTTGGATGTTCTCAAAAATGGCTTTGATTGATAATATTCCGCTTTCATATCATGTTCAAAAAAGTAATAAGGATCAGCAGGGGGAACACTAAAATTATCACCATGGGTTCTTGTGCATTCCCAACGCGGTCCAAACTCCACTTTTTTCATTTTCATTTCTTCTTGTCTTCGTCTTTCTACCTCATCATCAAATTTTTTCATATTGTTGTTAATAATCTGTTTACCACTTTCAGTAAGAATTTCAGCTCCAGTTTCACCGAATTCAGTCCCTTTATTTTTTGTAAGCTTAAAAGGTTTTTCTGGATATTTGAATGATCTTGGTATAAGATGAGTTGCTCTATATAGTTCAGTTGCATGAATATCTGTTATAGGCAAATATGTTCTGGTTTTTTCATCAAATTCCTTTGCGGTATGTTTTTCACCAAGTTTCCAATGAGGTCGAGATTTTGGGTCAATGTCGAATTTCCTTTCTTTTTGTTTTTTGAGAAACTGCTCGTGCTTTTTTTGTACTTTTCGTTCTTGTTTTTCTTTAAGTTTGTTTTCTATATGTCTTTCTCGTGATTGTTGCATTTCTTCCATGTATTTCTTTAGTCTCTCTTCTGGAGATAACTGCATGATTTCATGGTCATTCATAGTTATAAGATCTTATAAGTTAAAACAGATTTGGAAGTAGGATTTTTTTTGTGATTAATGATAATAGAATTAAGGATAAGAGTTGTTTAAGTAATTTATATTAGAAAAAAGGAACTTTTTTATAGTTATTTAGTTTGTGATTTATGTAAATATTCATGTTTTTTATGATTTTTTTTATGTTTTAGACTTGATATAAAAATAAAGTTTTCTATTTTATGCTGATTTTGATACTTTATATACAAATTTTCCTAACATCAATTGAAATTTAAAGTTTGCATTAACATAATAAACTTTTAAATCTCTTTTATAAATATACATAATACTTATAGGAATTTGAAAGAGATTTATGAGAATAATAGCCTAGTGATTAGGACATGCAAACATGTACAGTATAAGAAAGTTGTAGATTTATAATAGATAATATTGGTTTTCGAGGATAAGTTAGGGAGTATTAGAAAAGTGATTTTATTGGGATATAAAATAGTGGAGAAATTAAATATAATAATTTTTTCAAAGCGATTGTCGACAATTTTATTTATAAAATTTATCTTAATACCTATAATCTCTATCCAATTTAAATCCTTTAACCATATTCCAAACACAACCTTTAACTATCACACAAATTTCAAAAACAAACCCAAACCCCACACAAGCTTTTTTACCTAAAACCCCCATATCATCTCTCCAATTTTCCATTTTTCCCTTCTCATCTCTAACATAATACATAATACAAAAAGACCCCACTACTAGGACGAGACAATCATCAAATAAAATAATCCACTCAGTCAATAATGAATAATAAGGTAAGATACTATGAGGAATTCCTGCCTCGAGTTAACGACAGGAAAATGCCGTAAGTTCTATAAAGTGACTCTGTTAAGTTTTCAGGGTACAACCAACCTCGTTCTAGCACGACCTCAAGTGTAAAAAACACTTCAACTTTTATGCCCTACAAAGAAACAGGTGCATCTCCAAGAACCAAGCCTGTTAGAGCAACCGTAAGGCCAGAACTGTACTATAAGCCTTCAACAACTCTAGACGAGCCCAGAGAACTTAGTATAAAAACCATGAGACCCCCTTGTCGACAGAGCGAGAACGTTTTTGATCTTGACGATACATCAAAAGCTGTTAAAAAAACCATCAGGATTGTCAGGAAACAAGCTCGACCCCCTTCAAGACATAAGACCCCACCTAAAGCTGTGGGTTTAGAACTTCCTCCTGATAATATAGACTATCATTCTATGGATTCTACACCTATAAGCCAAGGATTTTCTATGAGCCAGCCAATTAACTTAGCTATGATTGATGATAAAAATACTAAAAACCCTAGAAAACTTAGAGCAGACTCAGTTAAAGGTAAACCTATTAAAAAATCAGAAGATGCAGGCTTTGGGTCTAGGGCTTGGTCAGCAAAGCATAATGGGAAAAATGCCCCAATTGTCTTAAATAAAAGGAAAAGTGAGAATGTCCCTAACTCCTCAGGCGGAAACGAAATCGTTAACAGTCCTCACGATGCTTCCAAAAGGTCAAGCAGTCGGAGTAAACAGCAAAACCTGCCAATTTTCACTAATCTTCAAAGTGAGTTCTTAGATTTATTTGCCTAGCCCTAATTAAAAGTTCAAATTTAACCCTCCAATGGTTGGGATTTTAAAAATGTTTTTAAGAAGGAAATTCACATCTTTGGTATTAGCTGAGCATAACAACGTGAAACTTAATCCTATTGTATACAGTGCAGTTAATGCAACTGAATACTTTAATGATGATATTACTGTTTTAGTTGCTGGGGATACATGCGGAACTGTGGCTCAAGAAGCATCTTTGATAGATGGGGTAAGTAGGGTACTTCATATTGATAATAGAGATTTGAAGTATCAGCTCGCTGACTCTTTGGCTAAAGCTATAAAACAAGTGCAACAGATGAATAATTTTAAGAGGATTATTGCTGGATCAAGCAATTTTTCTAGAGATGTGATCCCAAGATTAGGTGGAGCTTTTGGTGTCCAGCCAGTGACAGAAATTACGAAAATTATGAATGAAGATTGTTATAAAAGAGCAGCATATGCTGGAAATGCGATATATACTGTAGTCTTTGTCCAACCTGATGTACGCTTACTAACAATACGAGCCACATCTTTTGATAAAAATCCTGTGAAAAAAACCCCTGCACCAATTGAAAGGTTTGATGCTGGTGATGTGAAATCAGCAATGACTTGGGTTAGTGAAGAAATTATTAAAGCTGATAGACCTGATTTAACATCAGCGAAAATTGTTGTTGCTGGAGGAAGAGGTCTTAAAAGTAAAGAGGGCTTTAAAATTGCTGAAGAGTTAGCTGATACTCTTGGAGGTGCTGTTGGTGCATCAAGAGCAGCTGTTGATGCTCATTATTGCCATAATGAATTACAAGTTGGGCAGACTGGTAAAATTGTTGCCCCAAATCTTTATATTGCACTAGGAATATCTGGAGCAATCCAACATCTAGCTGGAATGAAAGATTCCAAAGTTATCGTGTCTGTGAATACAGACCCTGAAGCTCCGATATTTAGTGTTTCAGATTATGGGCTTGTTGGTGATGCATTCAAGGTTGTTCCTGAGATGATTTCTAAGCTTAAGAAATAGTTTTAGTAATATTATCCTTGTATAAATGTCCAAAGTTAACCTTTCAGAATTAATTGATGAAATTGATAACGAGGACAAGATTTCAGGGGTATCGAAAAGCATACTGAAAAAACGCTTAGAAAGTGCTAATAAAACTTCTGTATAGTTTATATAGCGAATAGTAGGCAAAGGAACTGCATCCCAAAAAGCTTTAGAAAGGCAAGCTGGGTACAACATTTTGTCAAGAGAGATGAGTGATTGGCAAGATATCATAGCGTCTAATAGGACAGCAAGACAAATCGATCTTACTCATGAACTTCCTCCACCAACTACTCTTGAGCAGATAACAAAAGACCCTAAACCTGAAGGACTCAGAAAAGAAATAGGGCAGGCCTTAGGCCTGCCAGAAGAAGATGATGAGGAATTTGAACCAAGCAGCAACAACCAAAAAGCTAAAATGCGTAGCGAGATGTTCCACCAGCACCAAAAGCAAAAAAGAATAGCCAAAATCAAAAGCAAACTCTACCACAAAATCCGCAATAAACGCAAAGAAAAAGTATCCGGGGTACCATTAGATGAAGATGAACAACATGAAAAAGATGAACTTATGCGTATTGAAGAAAGAATAGGACTCCGCCACTCAGCTAAAAAACTAAAAAAAACAGTAAACAAATACGCTAAAGATGATGGTAAAAAACTCATATCTGAAAATGAAGCCTTAAGACAAAGGATAAAAAATCCAAGCCGAGTAAGTAGTGAAGGGAAAGTTGTTTATGAAAGTTCAAGCGATGATGATGAAGCATTTCTAACCGAGCAATTAAAATTAGAATTAGATGAACCTGAAAAAGAAAAAGGGATAATGGGTATGAAGTTTATGAAAGATGCAATAAAAAGACAAAGGGAAAAAGAACAAATTTTAACTGAAGATTTACTTGAAGAACTAGCAGGTGAGACTTCGAAATTCAAATTCTCAGGTGATCCGACAAAGAAAAGGAAAATCGAAAAACATGATATTAAAGCTAATGATAAGCAACAAGAACTTATACAAGAAGCTTTTGAAATTGATGAAATGGATGAAATTGCAGCTGAGGAATGGGCTAAAGAACAGGAAGAAAAAGCTCAAAAAGTACCAAAATCTCTTTCAGGCTGGGGTAGCTGGTTTGGTACTGGTATAAGGGCTAAACCAAGTCCTTCTGTACCTAAAGTTTTTAAAGCTGACAAAATTATAGAAAATGATGAAAGGGATAAAAGAGCTGCGAAATATCAAGTAAAAAAAATCCCATTTCCTTATAAAAGCGCTAGACAATTTGATGCGGTACACAAAATTCCAATAGGTAAAGAATGGAATTCTAAAAGAGTTTATCAGAAACAAATCGCCCCTGAGATCCTAACAAGAGATGGAGAAATCATACAGCCTATAAGTAAGTGATAGTAAAGATTTGGGGTTTAATAATAGGTTGGGGGTATTTGAATAAAATACGTTAGGATATTAAAATGGATATGGACTTTGTTGAGGTTAAGAGGAATTATGATATTAAAGTTGACGTGAATTCTATGAGGTATAAGCTTTTACAGAATGCAATAAAAAGAGATAAGTCAGCTATAAGTTCTAGGTCAATAAGTGGATTAGATGAACAGTTAAGAAGGAAGTTGGGTAAGCCGATGAGTTTGGAAAGGCTTATGAGACCTTTAAAGTCAATGAAAAAAATCATTTCGCCTGTGAGGATGAATAGTGGGGAAAGTAGGAAACAACTTTTGGAGTTGTCTGGGAAGAATTTTTTAACCCCATCACACTGTAAAGTAATAACACCATCGAAAACATCTGATCTTCTTGGCAGTGTACTTAAAAACTCTAATAGAAATGAGAAAACTCCACAAATCGAGACCCCGAGTAATAGAAAAGATCATGAAAAAGAGTTTAAGACTATAAAAAACATTAAAAAAGAAGAAAGTAAAAAACCAAGACCAGTTTTTAATAAGAAAATCGATATCCCAAATGAAACTACAAATCAGATACCTTTGTTTTCTAGTCGCAATTTGCGCCGAGTTCAAGAAAGCGAGAAGGGTTTAGAAAAAATCATTAGTAAGTTTAATATACGGGTTGTTAATGATATAAAACCAACAGTTACAGATGTGAATATATATAGCGCTTTACTTGTTATTCTTGGGATAATTGATAAAAAGCACCCTTTGAAAAACAATCAAGTCTTAGAAACAATGGAGAAATTTCTATCAAATCCAGGGATTGTTGTTAAGAGCATAAAAAGTATTCCATTTTTACTTAAAGAAGAAAATGTTGATAAAGGTAAATTTTATATAGAAAGTATTGGTGTATCTTATTTTTACTTAAAAGCATCAAAAGATTACTCTTCAACACCTCAAATCGAACTTATCAGATCATTACTTATAGAAATCTACTCATTATTCAGTCTTAATCTTAATGAACTACCAAAAGATAAACGTGAAGAAACTTTTATAAAGATTTTTGATGCTAAACCTCAGACTAATAAAGAAAATATAAAAACAAGCCAAGGTAATAAGAAAAATTATAATATAAAACAGGATAAGGATATTGATAACTTCAAATTCCTAACAACCTCAACTTTGCAAGAAAATAACGCTCAGAATGTTGAAGATTCAACTCTAGCATTGAAGTTGCCTGTAAAAACTACGCCGAAAAGCTCTGAAAGTCTTGAAAATGCATTTATTGCTGCGATTAAGTTCCCTGAACATGCTGCAACTGCAAGTCTTGATATAGAAAACTGTTATAAAAATGAACCTAGTCCTAAAAATGATGTTTCAATGGATTATTCTTATCATAAAGATTGCAAGAATATTTTGTTGGAGAAGTTTTTTAGAAAAAATGGTAAGGAACTTAGGAAAAGCCAGGGAGATATGGATTTTAGTGATAATACGGACTTTTCTGATGGTGAGTACTTGGGTTTTGGATATAAAAATTAGAAAGATTCTTGGTTTTTATGATTTATATATAAGTTAATATTTTTAGTTTTATGATGATGCTAATTTTTGGAGATAAAAGCTTGGATTTGTATGAGAATTTAGGATTAGGAATTTAGAAAGATGAGGGAATATTGGATTTTTGAAGAGGATTATAAATTTATTTGAATAAGAATTTCTTTATATGAACCTTGCTAAAATACATAGTAATTCCTTATCTGTGATATAAATTAATTAATATTAAGAATATATTATTATACCAAGTAACCTATTAACAATAATCTCTAAAAGTTTAAAATATCAAAATAACTAGCAATATTTAAACTATTTTCTAACAAATCCTTTGCTAAAATTAACATAAAAACTTATTTTCCTCAGAATAGAATAATTAGACAATTAGTACAACTATAGCGTTATTATGCTATGAAAAAATGCGCATTTAATTTAATCAGAAACATGAAATATGATTATAAATAAGCTCTACTTTAACTTACAAATATAATTCCTCTTAAGCCTATCTTAATTAAAAAAAAAACAACCAAAGTTCTAACTTTTACCACAAAGCCCATTATGAGCATCCAAAGTATTTAAAATTATATTTAAAAAAAACTACATCGTATTAGTTAAACTACAATCCTGAGGTTCTATAATAGGTGGTAAAACTATTTTCTCTTCTGGTTCTCTATAAAAAAACCTTTTTTCCTGACCTTTAAGTAAATCTGTCAGCTTAGGCCATTTCATATCAGTACTTGCTTTATGAACCTTTTTATGCAAAGAATACTGACTTGCATGCTTAAAACTTTTACTACAAAAACTGCAACTATAAGGTTTTTCATTTGTATGGGTAAATTTATGTTCCTTAAGGCAATGCTTTGATGAGAAATTTTTCGAGCATGTTTCGCATTTAAAATTCCTTTCTGAGTTTCTGAGCAAAATATTGGCTATTCCTTGCAAAGATAAGGGTAATGAAAAACTGGTGGTGGATGATACTGGAGAAGGAGAAGGAGAATTTTTGATATTTGATACTATTGAAAATATAGGGCTTGGGGTTTTATCTGGTTTGATATTAGGAATATCTGGTTTTTTTGGTCTTAAAACATCACTTTTCATATTCATAAATATAATTTTAAGTTAAAGTTAGTTATTTTGAGATGATTTATTTATATGGCTTATTTTTATTTATGATATAGGCTTTGAATGAATTGTTTGATTTTGATTTAGAAGTGATGGGAGGGAATAAAGATAAGGATTGGTTTTAGTAAACTTTTTTTATGCATTTTTTAATGATTTTTTAAACTATGGTTAGATGTTTATTGTTATTAGTTTGAGAGGTTTTAAGGTTGTGTCCTATTTTAGTTTATAAGGATTATATTTTGAAATTTAATACCTGCTAATTTTTTTTGATAGGTTTTGGGTTTAAAAATAGTAATTTTTTCAATTATATCTGCTATTACAGTATGGAATATAAGTTTGAGTTTAGTTTGTAGTTAAAATTTATCATATCAATCAAAATTCATAGAAATAGTCTTGAACTCACATTCTTTTTACACAGACAGCCTAGTTTCCTTTCTAATTTTAATCAAACTAAGATCAAAAAATTTCAAAATCCACCAGAGAAAATTCAAAAAATCCTAAAAACTACCATAGAAAAACTCAAAAAAATCCTAAAATCTACCAGAAAAACTCAATCCGACTTGGCCCAAAGGAAAATTTAAACTTCTTCTTAGCATAAAAATCTCAATTAAACCATATTCGTTTAAAAATCGCCAAAACTCAACCAAAAATCCCCATCCCAGCCTAACAATAACCCAACAAACCTTCCTTAGAAAAACCAAAAATCCATTATCACCACATAACCCATAATTTCTTTAAAAAAAAAAATCATAATTCAAACAAAAAACCTAATATCTAACCAAAAAAATGCATATATTAATGACAATATTACACTTTCTTATCCCAATCTGTGTTTTGTCAATAGAATTCAAGCATATCCAAGCCCCTCCAGAAGCCCGAGTAAACGCAAATGTTTTTTACCTCAAATCCCAAGATGAGCTTCTAATTATCTTAGGTGACAAAGGTCGTAAGAAATCATTTGATGAAATCTGGGTTTACAGTCTTCAAAAAGATCATTGGCTTGAAATTCTTTCAGTATCAGAATATTCCCCAGGTCCACGTACAGGTCATTGTGCTGTATATTTCGAAGACAAAAGCGAAATTTATATATATGGTGGGCATAAATACATAGGTATATCTAATGAGCTTTGGAAATACAACATATTATACAAATCAGTATTTAATATTTAGTGGTCAAAAGGTAAAGAAAACCCAAGTATTTCAGGGGCATACAAGCATTCATGTGCATGTTCTCAAACCGATCTCTATGTTTTTGGGGGTTTTATCACAGATTCTTTTTCAAATAGTGTTTTTAAATACAATATCCTCAGTGAAGACTGGGAAGAAATTGTCACAACAGGTGAAAAACCTAGCCCAAGACATTCAGCCTCACTTCATTATTATGAAAATTCTTTATATGTATGGGGAGGAAATACTATAAATAACAATCTTTATACCTTAGACCTTAACACCCTACATTGGACTTCAACTTCAACAACAATCCCATCATTTTATTCTCATTCTAGTATCATTTATAACAACTTTTTATATATACTTTTTGGCCTTTCATCAGGTATATCTAATACTTGGGTATATAAACTTGATATAATTACAAGCCAAGTTGTAAATAAAACCGATTATCAAAACTCCCTTTTACCAAGATCAAGCTTTTCACTTACCCCATACAATTCATCTCAAGCTTTTATATTTGGTGGCAATTCAACTTCAGATTATCTTAATGATGTATGGCTTTTTGATTTAGAATCAGGGGTTTTTAAAGAAATATCCTCATCTTTTTATGCACCAAATAGTAGGAGTATGCATCAAATGGTTACTCTTGGTAATGAACTTTATATATTTGGTGGCAAAAACTCAGATAAACTGTATTTTCTAAACAGATTTAATGACCTTCAAGCTTATGATATTATGAAAAATACTTGGAGTCTAATTTCAGCTAGTGGTGATATCCCAAGTTCTAGACATTCTTTTAGTATGGCTTCAAATGGCCTTTCTCTTTACCTTTTTGGTGGAAAAAGTTCAGATAAAGTCCTTAATGATTTTTATGTTTATAATAAAAGATCAACATCTTGGACGGCAATAAGCACAAATACTATCATTACAGAAAGAGATGGCGCTTGTATGGCATATGCATTTCCTTACTTTTTTATATTCGGTGGGAAGTCAGAAAATGATGTACTTTTCAATGATCTTTGGATTATAGACGAAAGAACTTTTGAGATCATTAGTATAAACCCATCATCAGAAAGTCCAACTCCAGTTGCTTATCACAATTGTTTCGCTACAACCCAAAGTGATGATATATCTTTTTATATAGTCTCAGGGAAAACTCAAGGTAACTCAGCTATATCTTCAATGTGGAAGTTTAGTTATAATAAAAGTTCATGGACTTTAATATTATCTGACCCAGCATTAAATCGATATGATGCGTCTTTAATAAAAACTGGCTCTTATGTGTTTTTATTTGGAGGGAGGAATTCATTAGAAAACTGTATAACAAGTGTAGCAATTATTACTATAAAAGATACATATAATATAAAAGTTTTAGATTCAGAATGTGAAGATAATGATTATTGTGTGTTTAATAAATGCCTTATATCATCAGCATCAACATCAGCAAGTAATAAAATTTATATACATGGAGGACTAATGCAGGATTTATTAATTAAAAGTGAAAAAGCTTCAAATGACTTTTTATCTTTAAACATAAACCAGTTAATATCAAGTAACTATTGCTCAATTGGAAGTTATATATTGTCTATATCAGATGAACTTATATGTAAGATATGTGATAAAGGGTATTATTGCAATATAGAAAATTCAACTTCAGTTATTGCATGCCCTAAAGGGACTTTTAATAAATATTATGGAGCTTCATCATTATTGTCTTGTGAACCTTGTGATTATGGAACTTGTAATCCTTTAGAAGGACAATATACATGTAAAGATTGTCCAATTGGATATATATGTAATGCTGGATGTGAAGAACCGATTTTAAGTTATTTATCGACTAGTATTATACAATCATCACAACCTGATCTTTTCCCTAATAATATACAAGAAGCTAATTATTATAAGTATATTGCTATGTGGATTATTATTTCTAGTGGAGTGACAATTATTTTGATGTCGAGGGTATTTAATAAATGCAGAAAATTTGTTAGGAAACTGGATATGTTCAAAGCTGGACATAATTATATTGATGGGGCTAAGATGATATTAAACAAAACTTATATTGGAGGGTATTATACTGTTATGTTTGGCAGTTTATTGGCTTATATGATTATATCTACTTTAATCACTTTACTTGTTAATTATTATTATGAGTCTAAAAGTTTAGTTCCGTTTATAACTGTTGCTGATGATTATACAATATTAGGGAATCTTATTATTGAAATAGAGTTCAACGAATACGGAGGAGAATGTGTAGATCTTTTTGGTAATTGTAAAAATGAAATCAAAGCAAATGTTGACGGTATCAGTGGGCAATTAAGCTATAGCTGTAGCAAAATCGATAAAGTATGTAAAGTTAACTGGAAATGCGAAAATTGCGATGTTATAAATGACTCAACATTAACAGTCGAACTGCAAGAACTCAATAGTTTTGCTTCAAGTCTTGCTGTGAAAATAATTTCAGATAGTAGCATTCCAGAAGGCCAAAGTGAAATCAGTTTATCCATATTCCCAGAAATCCAAGGTTATATTTTCAGAGGTTCAAACCCTTCTATTATCCCTGTTCAATTTATCCCATCAGTATTTTTATCAGACATGTCAAAATATCCTTCTAAACTTACAGGTTATCATTTAAGTATAATTAATAGTCCAACTCCAGGAAGTTCAATGCCAGTTATAGATTTACCAACAAATTCAAATCTTAAACTTAATATACATGTTAATAGAGAAGAAAATGTACTTTTAACTAAAAGATATACAACATCAAATTGGGTTCAAAGCTTGATTTTATTACTTGGTACTGGGTTTGGGTTTTCTGAATTATGTTATTTGATTATGAGAAACCATGAAAGAGCTTATAAAAAAATACATAATCTATTGAAAAGTAGGAATCTTAAAAATATTGTCTTAAAATCAGCTAAGAAAATTGCTGCTTCTTTGATAGATTCTAGTTTGAAAAGGTATAGCAAATGTGATCCTTCAGGGTTTTCTACAAGTTTACAGGATCAAAGGTTGACTTTGGAGATTACTGAAGATGTCAATTTAGATTATGATGATGATGATGATTAAGAATATTTTATAAAGGATTCATATAATAATAGCTAGGAAAAAGAAGGAGTTTATGATTTTTTTGTTATGATACTTAGAAATGATTATGGAACAAAAACTTAGCGAACATCGAAAAAATCAAATTTTTTATTTTATAGTAAATATGAATCCAAATATTCCTACTATTGTTGTTCATTGCGCAGACAATGAAAGTGTTATCAAAGATGTTTCTAGTATCAGAAGTTATGAGTCAGTAGAAAGTCCTCAAGAACAAGCTGTATCTTTAACCCAACGCCGAAGAAAATATGCTTTAAACATCCCTATTCATAACTATGCAGCAAGATATAGATGGTATCGAGCATTTATAAAACTTAGAGGAATTTATCTTTTCAGCCAAATAATAAAAGAAATCAATTTATATGGGACTAATTCTCATGTACTAGATGTATATGGTAGATATAGAAAAAACATAGCAGAAATCATGGAAGGGAAGCAAAAGTTTCAAAACGAAATAAATGAAATAGTAATTTATAGATACAGTGCTTTTATGCCTAATGGTAGTTTTTGTAGGTATTGGAATTTTTTTGTTTTACTTTTATTACTTTACGTATCATTAATCATGCCTTGGACCATGGCTTTTAGTGACTCTTATACAATAGGAACCTGGTTTTGGATTGAAGCATGTGTAGATGTATGTTTTCTCTTTGATATTATTATAACCTTAAACATCGCATATAAAGAAGACAACAAAATTATCGCTGATCGAAAAAGTATATTCCTAAACTATCTAAAAGGATTTTTATTATTTGATATAATATCAGTATGTCCACTTTATATAATTCGTCAAAGTACAGCAGCTCGTTCAAACAACCTTATAAGAATCCTTAGACTTTTTCGTTTCGGTAGAGTTTTACGAGCTATGAAGAAATTCAATTTTATTCGGCTTATAAACGAAACTAAGATTATGTTAAAACTTTCAAGGGTACTTCGAAGTTATGGAGGATTAGGAAGATTAGCTGGTTTGATATTTTTAGTTATTATAATGACACATTTTGCTGCATGTATGTGGTATTATGTTGCTAAAATTAATGAATTAGACTATGATACTTGGGTTACAAGAGAAGATTTTCAAGATGATTCACATACTTTGATTTATATAAGAAGTGTTTATTTTATTATAACAGTCCTTACAACTGTTGGATTTGGGGATATAAGCGCTTTTACTGTACCTGAAATGCTTTTGGTTACATGTTGGATGATTATAGGTATAGCTTTTTATTCAGTATTAGTTGGGACATTAAGTTCTGTGTTATCATCTTTAGATGTGAAAGTTTCTTTGATTAATTCTATGATGAATGAAATTGATAAGTTTTCTAAAGACTTCAAACTCCCAGCAGAAATCACAAGACGCATGAAAAGCCAGATAAGAAAAGAAAATGACCATGAGACAATAAGTGAAAAAGAACGTTTGGCGTTTATAGAAGAAATGCCGATTGACCTTAAATATAAAATCGCCCAAGAAATATATGGGGGGATTTGTAATAAAATAAAACTTTTTACTAACCAAGACCGGATTTTTATAAGCGATATTATCCCTAGATTAGACCTTTCTCTTTATAAACCCAACATTTTTGTATACTACAAAAACGAATTCGCAGAAAGCATTTATTTTATAGCCGAAGGCCGAGTTAATTACCTAATAGGCAAAAACACTGTGATTTTCAAAACTATAACAGCAGGTGCTTATTTTGGTGAAATCGAGCTTATCGAAAAAGTTGCTAGGAAATTCTCAGTGAAATCTGAAAACAACAGTAAACTCCTTATTATGCACAGCCAATGCTTTGAATATATCCTCAAAGAATACCCTAGAATTGGCACAGAAATGATCAAAGCTGCCGAACGTAAAAACAAAAAAAATGAAAAAGCTATAGAAGATATTGTAAAACTAAATGATATAAGAATGGGTGTCACAGAAAATGATAAACATATACCATATATTAATAAAGGACATAAAAGGCATTTTACATCAATATCAGATACTTGGGTATTTTTTATATAGTTAAAATCAAATAAAGAAGATAGTGAACAGAAAATTCTTGATCAAATTGATTCAATAAAACAAAAAGTTGCTGAGTTAGCTAATGTTGTTGAAGAAATGCAAAACAGTAAGTTTAATAACTTGTCTAATTTGCCACCTTTAAAACTTACAGGGAAGTTTAAGAAAACTTAATGGGCTAAGAATTTTTTTTAGTTAGTTTTTCTTTATAATCATTGGCGAATTTCTCGGATTCTTGCTTTCTAAGATCAAAGATTGCTTCAGCTTTTTCGGATACAGCTTTTTTTATGAGATGACCTTCAAGGTGGAGTTCGATTACTTCTTTTGTATCGACAATATGCTTGAAGTATCGAGATGTTTCTCGATAAACCTCAAATGCAAAGAAAGCTAGTAAACAATAGAAAACCATGCGAGCTTCACGGAAATTGCTTTTTTCACTGAGACGACGGTATTGAGATTTGGGCCCATCTATTGCATCTGTTCGTGGAACGACAAGGTCCCATTTTTCATAAGCACTTATATACTCTTTGCCAAATTTTTTCTTCATATCTTGAGCTTTGCTGGTATTAGAATAGTTGTTTTTTGATTCTTTTTCTACATGTCTTGGAACATATTGTTGTGGATCTAGTTTGAAGTTTAGCTTTTCAGAGAATAGTCTTTGTAATACTCGTCTCATTTTTATTAGATATGTCACATAGTGATAATCAGTGGGTATAGACTAGAAAAGTTTGAGTGTTTTAGTTATAGAAAATAATAATGTTTTAGGTTCTGATAAGGTGCTGGGTATATAAAATTTATATAAAATAATACCCATGATAAGCAATTTGTAAAAGTTATAATCCTCTTAAAGAATTCATGATTATCGTTTTAATTCCTATATTTAGTATACATACCTAAAAATACTTGCAATTTTATAAAGAATCTTAGTAAAAGGTTAGAGAAATTCTAATACTGATATAACTAATATTTATGATAATCATCCCGAATTTATAGTTTTTATAAAAATGGGCCGTTCCGGGAATTGAACCCGGGACCTCTCGCACCCAAAGCGAGAATCATACCCCTAGACCAAACGGCCTTATTATCTAGCCACAATAAACTTATAAATACTATACTACAGCATTATCTTATAATAAAAAAAACAATAATATTCACACTTCCTAATCACACCCTAACATAAAACCACATAATCTACAATTTTTAAACCCATACAAATTGTAAAATATTATAAGATAAACAACATAATAATAAAATATTTTCCCCAAAGAATGGATGGAGAAAAGAAAAGTCTTACAATAAACCTAAAAGGTAAAAAAATCCTTCACTTTCTATACCCTCAAAGTTTAATAACCAGAATTTTCATATCAAACTAACAAATAACCGTCTTTAAAAATACTTTCTCCTCTAAAAAAAGTACTAATTTTACTATAATAAATACCTATGAGTATTGACTCACTATCTAAACAATTACCAATCGGACATATCCTTGAAAGACGCTTTTCCCCTTATAAAAAAGCTAACAATTTCATAAAGCACTTTGAAAAGCATCTAAGTTCTAAGCATCAAATTGATTATGATAATACTTTAGTCACCCTTCATAGTAAATTCACACATAAAACCCCAGAGCCTGAACCTAAAATAACTTCAATTTCTCCAATGGCAAAACTTACTCGTGAACTTCAACATAAAATAGAAGCTATCAATACATATAATAATCTATCAGAATCAAAACCAATAAAAAGAAGGACTAAAAGAATTAAATCCCAAAAACCACAAAGTATATCTAAACTTGAAAGCAAAAAGAATAAAAAAAACTATTTTCAAATGATAAACCAAGCTTATTATGAGATTGGAAAAAGGAATGTTAGTTTATCAGGAAAAATAAATAAAGATCAAGAGGATATGTCGAGGATAACAAAAAGCTTTCTTAGTAAAAAAAGATTGAAAGCTGAAGGTAATGAGAAGGATGATAGTATTAGGGAAAGTGAGAAAAGGGATTTTATGATAACAGAAATTAGTAGTCCTGAATGTTGTGGGGTTTCGTATACTGAAGAAAGTCCAGTCAAATCATATTATTCAAATGCTTTTAATTGCAAATTGAAAAATTGTAGTGGAGAGTGGCATGGTGGGAAACGGATGAAAAATTATCCTAAGGCTATGAGGAAAAATGAAGATATGAAAAGTTTGTTATCTATATCCCCGATATTGGATTTAAATAAATGTGTAGGATTTTTTTAAGTTAGAAGTATTGTTTATATTTTAGTGGTTGTGTGAGGATTGAGTGATGAGGAAATGATTGATGATTTTTTTATAATGTTTTTATATTAGATTTCATATCTTGATAATTAGAATAAGTAAATTGTTGTATTTATTATAACCATTTCTATAAATATAACATTATTATATTACACCTTCACTTATATCATATTATTTTACTATCAAATTACTCCTCATAAAAGTGTTAATTTTTATATATCAACATAATATTCTTTATATAAATTTTCTATATATTTTGTTTATAACTTACCTTTTATCCTTAAAAAAATCCTCAGGATAAAAAAAGCCTCTTCTTTCTTTTTTCACATCTACTCATTAACAAAATCTCTCATCCTTTATTACAATCTCTAATAAAACTCTTCTAATTATCCAATATATAAACTTCTCTAATCTTCTAAACCAAATGGCAAATTTTCCTAATCCTCCTATGCATTGCTTATTTTTTTTCTATTCATAGTCTATATTCAATAAAATTATTCAATATGGGTTGTATAGTCTGTTCCCAACATGGGAAAATCATAATTCCCAACCAAGTACGTAACAACATAAAATACCCATCAAAAGCTAAACTACAAATTAAACAAAAAGACCCAACAGGTAGACAAATCGGTGTTTCTACAGTCTCATTTGATTTTACTAAACCCTTTCTATTCTCAGCAGAAACTTTAAATCTTCCTTACGCATCTCATGTAAGTCGATGTGTTCTTCCAGGTATTGACCCTCGTGGTGAAAGAGACAAAAAATGTCAAGATTACTGTCTTTATATATCAAATCAAAAAACTATTCTCTTAGGATTATTTGATGGTCATGGTAAAGAAGGAGAGAAAATAGTAAGTTCTTGTGCAGGAGTATCAGAAGGGTTTTTCAAAGAGAATATTGAAAACTATTCAGAAAACCCTGAAAAATTCTTAGAAGACTTATGCAATACCTGTGATGCTAATGTAAAAAAAGTAGGCAATGGTATTGATTCTACTAATTCAGGAAGGTAAAAACTATATAGTACAGCAGTTTTAGTACTTATCCATAACAATAAAATATATTCAGCAAGTCTTGGAGACTCAAGAGCTGTATTAGCAACAGAATTATTACCAGATGTATTACCAGTACCTAAAGCTCTTAATCATGATGATAGTAAACATTTATATATAAATTCAATAGGATTATATCCTGTACAATTAACTAAAGATCAGAAACCTGAAGACCCTGATGAGTATGCACGAATATTAAAATGTGGTGGGTTTATTAAAAGAATAAGTGATAATGGTAAACAAATCGGCCCTTATAGAGTTTTTGATAGTAGTGGGAAATACCCAGGTTTAGCTATGTCAAGATCTATAGGCGACTCTTCTGGAAGTTCACTTGGGGTTATATCAACACCTATATGTACATCTTTAAATATAACAGGTAAAGAAAAGTTTATTATCCTTGCTTCAGATGGGGTTTGGGATGTTATAGATAATGAAGATGTTATAACTTTTATTGAAGGATATAGGAAAAAATGCTTAAGTATATGTGAAATCCCATTACAAGTTGAAGCAACTAATACTATTATAGCTCAGCTTTTAGCTGAAGAAGCTAGGATGAGATGGTTGAAGGTTATTATGGAAGAAGATGTTATGATTGATGATATTTCAGTTGTCATAATGCAGTTTAGTGAAACTAGTCAGGGATAAATGAAGATTTTAATATAGAAAATTGTATATTTTATATGTTTTATGGCTTTTATTATTTTTTACAGAGGAAAGTTGATAATAAAACATAGTAAATGTCAGCACCGGAGAGTAATTTTATGCGAAACCTGACCTCGATGAGTAGTCTTGAAAACCAAATTGGTTTGTATAAAGAAAACTTGACTATGCTTGAAAACCAAAACACGAAACTTGTTAAAGAAAATCATGAACTCCATAATTTGCTTCAAGAAAAGTCTTTGCAGATGCAGATTCTTCAAGAAAAACTCACAATTTATGAACTGACATCAAAATCCCCACAGTCTCTTTCTCAGAAATCTAATCTTTTAGACATAATAGAAAACTATCAACAAAAAACCACCTCCAAAAGCAAATTTGATGACCTGGAGTTTGAATTTGACGACATTGAAAAAATTAAAAACAGGATTAAAGGCGAAAATAACACCCTCAAACGAAGTTTAGCGAAATTTGAAGACCTTTACCCCAGCATGAACAAAATATCAAATCTAATCCAAAGACTCTATCTGGCAATACAATCTTTTATACGTGGGGATCCTTTAAATATAGTATTTCTTATATCAAGTCCTGAGAAAAAGTACAAAACCGTCGGGATAATCGAGCATTTTGCTGAAGATATCAACAAAACAAAGGAAATATTAGAAAAAATCATAAAAAGTCTTACAGATTATTATGCAGAAAAATACGGTAATGAAAACTGCTGTGTTTTTTAATAAATTACTGTGTTAAACAGATATTAAACCCTAAATGTTCAGCATGATAATCTGAAACTATATCTTTGATTTGCCCTAAATCTTTTTTCAAACTAGCTACATCAACTAATAATTGTTTAGCTGAGCTTATATTCTGTTTTTCATCATCACAAAAAAGTACTCTTAACGATATCTCTTTACCAGCTTTTAAGCTTTGTATAACAAGTAACAATTGATGAACTTGTATAGATATTTGATGAATATCAGGGGTCAATAATGCTAAATCATGAAGATTATTACTTTTTCTTAATATTTCAAGCTGACGTTTTATATCAAAGTTTTCTGAGGTTAATGATGAGATACGTGATGTGAGTTCATTATAATTATAGGATTCAATTTGAGATTTTAGGTTAAGGTTATCTTGTTCGAGTTTTGAAATTTTTATTTGGTTCTGGATTTCTAGTTCTGAATACATTTTTAGTTTTAAGTCTACGGATTGTTTTTCTTCAGCAAATATGGCTTTGAGGTTTTTGATGTCTTTGTCGATTTGTATGTTTTTTTCGAAATGCAAATTTCGGAATAAGTCTTGGAGTTTGTGAAGGCCGTTGTTTTTTTTGGCTAATTCGCGTTTCCAGTAATCGTTTGGGTTTTTTGTTTCGGGTTTTTTGAGTTTTTCTTTTGAGACAAGCAGCTCTTCGGTGAGTTTTGAGATTTTGGAGTCTTTTTCTTTGAGTTGGGTTTGAAGCTCGATTTTTTCTGTTTCAAGGAGTTTTATGGTTTTTTTGGCTTGGAGCAAATTAAGCTCTTTTTCTCGAATTTGATCTTGGAGTTCAGATAGCATAAAGAGGTTTAATTTGGGGGAATTTATTGAGGAATTGGGAAAATTTAAGGCTTTGCTTTGCGTGTCGGAAATAGATAAGCTGAAAAAGTCAGTTTTAAGGGAATATGGACTGCTTGAAAGGTGTTTTTTAGCGTTCATATTAGTTTTTTTTTAATTATTGATATGGAAATATGCTGAAGGTATCAGGTAGATTAAAAATATGTTTTTATTTATAATGGAAACTGTGAATAGTAATAAAAGGATTAGTTAATGAAAACTCATAGAAAGAGTGATGATTTTTAAGGTTCATTTGCAATAAAAAATTAATGAATTTTTTAGGATTATAGATAATTTTGACAGCCGAAAAGATTACAGAGTTTGATTTGATATTGTATTATCAATAAATAAATTCCATAAACAAATCACCAGGATAAGTATTTTTATATTCAATTATGACGTAAACAAAATCTTGGCTCGTAAAAGAAATCTATTTAGCTTCTATAATAAAAAAAAATTAGCATGTTTATATAAAATGTATAAAATTTTATCTTATTATCTTTTTAATATGAAACACGATTGATATAATAATCAAGTAAATATGGCATACATCTATAACATAAAAACTAAATAATCATTAAAATCTCTATCATACTAAACTTAATATTTCTCTTTATCATCTTATCTGTTTACAATAAAACCTAATTTCTATATATATTTTTTTTCTGTTTTTCCAATCACAAAATTTATTATGATTCTTCATCAAATCTTCTTTAAACCCTTATCCCTCTCATAAAAAAAATTTTATCCAAAAACTAGAGTATTCATAAGCTAATCTTTATCCACAAGAAATTTAAAATATATAAATCCTATGTTATCATTACTATATCAAACTAAATTTTAATATAGTTCAAAATTATAATTAAAAGAATCAAAATCAAATTTCAGTGATACAAATTTATATCATCAATAAATTCTACAATATCAACTGACAAAATTTCAATCTTATTTTTCATAATTATTAATATAATTTTTGCAAGTTAGTTATTAATTTTAAGATAACTTCTACGAGTCGATAATCTTTTTATATTAAATAAATTTTCAATATAATCAGTTATCATTTTTAATGACTTTTCACTAAGAATATCAATTTTTTCAGGTGGTTTAAGAAAACTTATCATTTCAGGATCTTCCTTTATCGTTTTTTTATAATCTATAGTTTCCTTTGCATATTTTTTTGCTTGAGTTTTTACAAAGTTTCGTATATGGGATATTCTTACTTCATCACTAAGATTTAATGATGTTTTAAAAATACTCTTACCTTTTTTCCTTATATTTTTAAGGGAAATAATATTTTCGCTATTTTTCCAATAGTCAAAAATAGACGCATAGATTCTTTTTTTGTATTTTAACCATCGAAGACCCCATCTTTGAATTTTAATTACTGATTTTTTCCATTTTTTCATTAGAGGTATAAGCATTGCTATTGTCAATATTACCTCTGATGCTTCAACTAAGACTGTTCGATGAATCATACGTTCATAAACTAGGAACTTTGTTTGCATAACCATTTGTTTTTTTATATCTTTGAGTTTATTTATTTTTCGCTTTTCATATAGTATCAATGTCCATCTGGCTACTGCAATGGCAAAAATCTTGATTTTTTTCCAAATTTTTTTGCATTTCACTTTCATAGTTTTTCTTTCAAGAAACTTCTCATGCAAATACAAACAAATACCAGCTGTAGTTGTTACGCTTACCCAAGCTTTCTTAACATAACCACATTTCTACATAAAATTTACTCCTTTATTCATCCTTATATCCAACTTATTGAACTTAAGTTTAAGCTTCGAATCTCTTTCTATAAACTTTTCTTCTAAAATCTCATTCTTAATTAACTGTGCTGAATTTTTAGCATTATCATATTCAAATCTTAAATCCTGTATTTTCTTTAACTTTTTCTCAAAAGTACATTTCGACATATCCTGATTAGTTAAAAATCTTTTTTCTTGTAAAAGTTTTTCTTCACTAGTAAGTTTCGCAAGGCATGGAGTTCTATCTGACTATTTTTTACTTTTGAATTTTTCGAAAATGCTGTTTTCAAAACGAGTAAGGGTTGAAAATGAGAAACCTTGAGTGATTTTTTCACTAATTATACTGTTTGAAAAATTTGCACATGGTTGTGGAGATAAATCTTTAAGATAACGTTTGATAGGAGGGGATTTTAGATAAGGATGGGATTTTTTTTCGTAATTTTCAAGTCGTTGAGTTGCTAAGACTGACATTTTCAGAGCTTTTATAATATCTTCACGAGTTCGATGAGTTTTGATCATTGGAGATTTTTTTGGGGTTTGCATTTTGTATTATATTGATAAAAACAGTTTTTTTAGTTTGGTTTTGTTGTGAGTTATGATGGGTTGATTATATGAAATAGGATTTTAGGATAATTTATGGGGTATTTTAGATACAAGATTTTTTATCATTTAGGTAGGAAGATAGGTTGGGAGATTTTTGAGATGGATTTTAGAATAAATAGTATGTATAAAATGATATTATCTTTACTACACCTTACCATAAAATGATTAAATTTCAAGTAGCAAAAACCAAAGTAACTCTCTGATTTTAAAATCTTAATGTCATAATATCCCAAAAACATAAACTCCCTAAATCCTAATCCAAAACCATAAAGCTTATCCCAAACAAAAACATCAAAAAATCTTCACATACCATACCACTTAAACCCAAAAAAAAATCATTTAACTTTAAAAAAACCATAAATGCGCCGATTTAAATCTCTATTCAAACTTTCAAACATCAAAAAAATTTATAATCATCATCATAAAAACAACAAGATCTAACTACAATGCAAATATCTCATCTTCAATTATATTCAAATTAATTCTGGTATATGACGTCAGATCAGAATCCATAATGATTATAATTTACTTATGGAGAATTTGAAACTAGCTAAATTATTCATGATTTCTGGGTTGTTAATCGGCATATCAATTCCAACCTATGTTATGTATAAACAATCTCTTGATGCTGATAGGAGGAAAAAAAACATAATAGTTGATCATGATCGAATCATGAAAAAACTTCAAGAAAACCCTGATCTTAAATTTAAAAACGAGCCAACATTTCTTCCAGTAGGTGAGAGTACTTATAAAAGCATAATTTCTAAGAATTCTTAAGTTTAAGATATCTATCAGATCATTATACACTATAAGATATGATATTTTTTATTTATATTGAAAAAGATAATGATTTTAGGTATATTTTTTGTAGGAATTCATGAAGAAAACTTAGGGTTTATAGGAAAATGTATATAAGGATAACAAAGATGTATTATTTACAGGTTTTTTTAAGAAAAATGTAAGGAAAATATTTTAGTTAGTTTATAATGTATCTTAAATTTTGAAACTAAAGCTAGACTTCAATTATTTATATTAGTCAATTCTTTTATGTTCATACTTTTTTTTAATTCGAGGCAAAAAACTAGTTTCATGTGAGTACTTTTGGAAAATACTTGATTTGATTTCAGGGTTTGGCATTTTTGATCTGTTAAGAAAATATTTCAGATCAGATAGATTTTTTATTGAACCAAATGGTTTTTTGTCTAATATTACAGTTGAAGAATGGCTTCCTAAATAATTTAAGTACTTATTTTCAGGTATATAACCTATACTATCATTATTTCCTGTATTCAAAATCCCTGTATTATCATTATAATAACCTAAGCTGCTTTTGTTCCTATTTGAGGGTTCTTTATGCTTTCTGTTACTAATAAATGATTTAGCTTTAAGAGATTTCTTACTATGGATCAAATCTGATTGAGCCTTAGTAGAATTAGGCATCATTTCAAATGATTTCGGGGTCAGAGCTTTAACTTTTGGGGATATTGGAGCAGTTGGTATTGGAGATATCGATGATATTTTTTTAAAGTTCTCATGTAATTTATCATTTGCTACTTTAGAAGATGAGGCTTGCATGCACTTTGTTGGAGTTCTAGGCTCGAGTTGCTTTAGAATGCGGATTTTTTTTGAAACTGATGTTGGGACTCTCATTGTTATGATATTTCTTCGCATAGTATATTTATTATATAAACTTTTGATTAATAAGAAAGTTAGATAAAAGGATTTTTTTAAGGTATTATGAATGATTTATTAGGAAGTTTTTATTGGGTTGATAAGTTGATGGAGAAATTTGAAAGGAATGATTTTTTAGCCATAAGTATTTTGATAAAGAGTTTGTTTTGTATAAAGAATTATATGAGATATTTATTTGGATATGTGTGAGTATGATGAAGGTTAATTATAAATTAATAAATTTGGTGAATAAAGAGTAGATTTTGTTTATAAGTTACTGTTATCAAATAAGCTTATATGCGATTCATTTAAGAATAAAAAATTATTGATAATACTTTTAAAGCATTTTCTGCTTGAAATTAACCATTTTATTGATTGATACCTGGGAAATGCTTTGAGACAGGTTAAGTAAAAGAAGAACTTCATGCAGAAAAGTTATAAGGTTGGAATTTAATAATTTTTAAAGGCTTCTGATTAATGATACTCTCTTTATCTATCTTTTAAAATTAAGTTTATATTGAAAAGACATGAAAAGTTCTAGGAAAGAAAATCTTTCTTGCACTTTCTACAAATTAAAAAACTATAAAGTATCAGGAAACTCTTATTAGAAGTATATAATAAATATTAATGCTACTATTAGTTTATTTATAATACTTGCTAATGATAGGGGTTTAAAATTTTATTATAGGATACGATGATAATGGATATAAATAAATTCCTGAGTAAGATTGATTTTTAAGATAAATATTAATTATAGATACTTGATTTAGAGTAGAAGTTTGTTTTGTTTAATCCTTACTTCTCTAATCTTTCTTTTCTTGTCAAATTTTTAACCAAAATCTATTCGATATTCTTTTAAATGTTTCTGAGTTTAATTTTTTTTACATCAAGTTATACTTTTGTTTTTCACAAAAGCTTCCTAACATCCATATATTTTTTACAATAAATAAAAAGTTTATACTGTAAAATTTATAAAGTTTGCCATATTCATATATTTGACAGTGTTCTTTTCTTGACAAATTTTTGGTTTCGATTTTTTAACTTATTCGAATTGATTATGGTATTCTTATAACATATGCAATTTTCTAAAAATATATAACTTTGATTATAATCTTCCATAAACAATTCATTAAATATTTTATTATCACTTTTCTGAAATTCCTCAAATATTCATATTTAAACATTATAATTCAAATGTCGAACTTGTTTGAAACGAATAGAGGTTCTCTTAAAAAGCTTTTTGGTACACATGAAAAGGATGGGATTCTCAAGTTTACTGATTTGCTAAAACTATGTAGTTCAACTCGCATTTTTCCGGATTTGCTTAGTTCTCCAGACTTGCATAAAGTTCTTGTTGAAGTAGCCCAAGACCCAACAACTTGCTCAATATCTCAAAACCTAACTTATTCTCAATTTGAAGTCTTTTTACATTTAGTAGCAGCCAAAGCTTTCCCTTTCAAGCCAGAATCTGAGCAAGATAGCTTGTTATTTATGCACTTAAAAAACTCTTGCAGTTTAAAATACTCTTTAGACTTTGAAGTCACTAATGCTGATAAAAAACTAGTGACTAAAAAGGTACCTCGTCTGAATATCGAGTCATCCAAACTGCAGCGTCAAACTCCAAAATCTTCACGTCGGACAAATTTAAAGCCAAGCTCAACAAAAAACTTAAAATCCTCAAGTTTTCTTTTTAGAGCCTCCCCGCGTAAAGAATCAACAGATAAAAAACGCTTAGCTCATGCATGCTCAATACTTAGCCCAAGGATAAAATTCGAAAAGTCTTCATCAAAACCTTCTCCACGGCCAATACTAACCGAACGCAACCCAAAACGCTTATCAAAAGCTAAATCTTCTTTCATCTCCTCCCCATTAGCCAATTTAGCTCAATCCAAACTAAACAAAATCCAAGAAATCCTAAGTAAATTCAAGCAAAAATCCAACACAGACCACCTCGAACAGTCAGTCCGATGCAAAAAATTCTTAAATTTCCTTAGCTTGATAGAAAAACGAATTAAAACTCAGCGTTTGCAAATTAAACTTGCCTTGAAACTCTGGTTTATCCTAACAAAAAAGACTAAAAAACCTTATTTTGATTATTAAAAACTAATTCATTCACTTTTAATAAGGGTTTATTAAATTTCCATCATTAAGCGGAGAGAATGGGTTAACTTTAGCCCACATAAGTGCTTCATCAAGACCTAAAGAATAGTTGCCAAAGTTAAAAACTGTGCCTTGGATTGCTTTTCTTGTAAAAATCGACACAGGAATTTTTTTATTTGCATTATTTGCTGGTAGATTACCCCCAATAAGCCTCATACGGTTTCTTCCAAGTTCTCTAAATGCTGATGGATGAGGTTTAGTCATTTGGTTTTTAAGATAGTCTATACTTTCTATTTCTTTAGGGTTAGGGTTTATTGCCATGTTAAGTTGATCTTTACCAGATTCAGGTTGTCGAATACCTTCGATTATAGAATTTGCAATGATTTGGAAATTTTGACCTATAGGCAAATCGAGATTCTGAGCTTTGATTAAGTTAGTAAAAGTTGCTAGCATCATGTAGGTAATAGAATAACCTTTCCAGAAACTGTTTATTCCACCAACTAAACTCCCAACAGCTAAAATTTCAGCTTTAGTTTTGACACTAAGTCCTTCAGAAGATGCGAAACTGAAGTACTGTATAATATCAAAAATCTCGCTTATATCCCCACTATTACATAATTCTCTAAACCTCTGAACCGTAATTTCTGCTGCTCTTTGATTGTTTCTAGCAACAATAAATAATCTCACAGCTTCTTTTACTTGATTATTCCTTAAAGCAGCCTCTGCCATCTGTCCATAATCACTTATCTTCCTCAATCCAAAACTTTCATATTTTGTTGGATCAGGGATTTTAGCTGCCATAAGTTCTTTAGCCTGGACATCATTCTCTAAAAACATCATAGCCAAATCAAAAAGGGCCTTTTTCTCACTTCTCCTCGCTAAAAACATGCGGATTTCATATGAAGGTAAGGCAAATATCTTAGCTAAAGCATAAGCATAAGTTAATTCATGACTTCTCATAAGCTTATTTATAGCCGCTTTAGTATCTTTTAATGATAAATGTGTTGCTGATGATAATACTGGCTCACATATTAGTATATAATCTTCAGCAAGTTTATTTATAATATCTTTTAAAACATAATCTTCTAAACAATCAGCTTCTGGATTCCTTGGTCCTTCTGATTTAGGTCCTATAAATACCCCTGATCCTTTTCTTGAAGCTACAAGTAAAGCATCTTCAAAATCTCTTCTTTTCAAATAAAACTGTATAGCTTTATCTGGTTTACCACTTGCTAAATATACTTCTGAAGCATCTTCTTTTTCGTTATTAGATAAAAATTGAGCATATCTTTGGCTAACATTAAGCCAATAATCCATACAAAATCCAGGAGCAAAAGCTAAAGCCCTTTCCCAGTTACCAAGTTTTATCATCAATTCGCAATATTGTTTTATATTCCCAAGTTTCAAATGAGTTTTTGCTGCTTCTTTAAGCCTATCTTCTTTTTTAGCTAATGAACTACCAAGATAAGCCATACCAGAAGCTGTTTCTAATTCTGTAGCTTTAGAACTTCTACTAGAAAATAGTTCTTCTATAGGTAAAATAATATTATTCATATTGACTTCTTTATGATATTTTATATAATTGACGATTTCAAAAAAATCATCCTCACCAGTTCGGAATCTAAAAAATGTGAGAATTGTCTTGAAAGTATCCACATCATTAAAACCTCTAATTTCTCTATTTATAAACTGACTTCTCTTACCCATAAGTTTTAAAGGAGCTACAGGGTCAAGTGTAGGTTGACCAATAATTTGATCCCAAGAAACCCCATTTATAGCTTTAAGTTCAAGTTCACTTATATAATCTTCTAAACTCCAAAACCTTATAGAAGCATCACGAGAACAAGAAAGTAAAAGAAAAGGTCGTTCAGGATGAGAAGCTATACCATATACATCAGCATGATGTTCAGTTGATACATGTAAACATTCAGAATTCCTCACATCCCATACACGAATTGTTGCATCCCAAGACCCTGATATAAGAATCCAAGGTATTTCACTATTCCAAACAATAGCTCTTGTATTCTGAGTATGACCTCTAAGACTTGCTAATTGTATTTTAGCTGTAGTATCCCATATACCAATAGTTTTATCATCTGAACTTGTAGCTAGTATATTATCAAAACATGGATTCCAAGCTAGATTAAAAATTTTCCCATCATGAGCTTTTATTTCACATAAAAGTTCACTATCATTATATACTCTGATTTTCCCATCTTGGCATCCAGTAGCAATTTGCATAGGTATGTTATGATGCCAGACTGTGCCAAATACAGCTTGAGGATGTTTGATCATTTTATGTTTGATTAAGTTTTTACCTTCAACTTTAAGTATAGCTAAATACCCATCTGATGTCCCTACAGCTAAAAAATCAGTTCTTGTTTGACTCCAGTTTATTCTGAAAATTGGGGCTTCGATTGTTGGTCGGAATCTACATAAAAGTCGGGTTTTAGAATAATCATATAATAAAATATCACCTTTAGCTGTACATGTTGCTATAAGTGTACCTGGACCCCAAGCTAAGCCGTATAATACACATTTTACTTGCATGATACCTTTGAATTCACCAAGACCTAAAGCATCTGAATATAAAGTGTCGATATTTTTCATATTTCGTAGGTCCCAGATTTTTATTGTCCCTTCATATGATGCAGTTGCTACCATATTCTTGTTGTTTGGGTTTATACTTATATCAAACACAGTCTCAGCATGTCCTGGCTCAGTACAAAATTCAAGCTTTTTCTTAAGCAAACTGTAAACCCCAATACTTCCATTCTTAAATGCACATATCAGCTCACCACGATCATGCATATAAGAAATATGTGAAATTCCAGAGTTCCCAAGTTTCACTGTATCAACAGGGTTTTTCTTAGACACATTCCACACTTTTAATGCAGCAATTTTATCAGTAACCGTGAAAAATTCCCCAGGACTTGATTTGTTCCATGCTATAGACTTAATCCCTGTACTGATTTGATCAAATGCCATTAATACCTGCGTGGATTCCACATCAAAAAGCACTAAATTCCCATCTTTAAATGCTACCAACAAGTATTTATCTGATAAAGGATCCCATTGTATATCTTCAGATGGGGTGTTTTGTTTAGCCAAGTCAAGTTTTTTCACATTATTATGGCTCATATCACAAACTAAAGCACCTCCTTCATTACACCCAAGGGCAAATCTTCCATTAATACTAGGGTGGAATTTTAAAATTTTAGGTCTAACTCCAGCATAATTAGCTTTTTTTGTTATAGCTTTAGTTTGGGTGTTAAGGGTTTTAATATCCCCATTTTCATGTAAGAATAAGAGTTCATCGATTTTTGATGGGTTAAATTCCATCATAAGTACTGGACTTGTGATATTTAAATGAACATCTGGGGTATCAGTTGTAAGATTCCATACATAAAGTATGTTATCCATTGATACTGAGGCTAATTGTGATGGATTTTGTTGATTCCAGGTTATGCATGTAATGGTTTGATCATGTGCCGCTATGATTTTAGATATAGTGAAAGTATCGAGGTCTAGGAAGTAGATGGCTAAAGTGGAACAGTAGGCAAGAAGTTTCCCATTACGAGCTACAACTGATTTGTTCCAATATTGACATCCTGATGGGCATAGTTTGATTTGCTTCAACATTTATTATTTGATTATGGCCACTTATAAGAATTTACTTGATGAGATGGGAGAAGATAGGATTTAGATTGAGGAATATTTTTTGGTTTGAAAATTGTCGATTGATGGGATAGGTTAAATTGGATATGATGAATTTTTATGGAATTAGAAGATGAAGGGAGATAGGAAGATTATTTGAGGTGATGGGTTTTGGAGGATTTATTTTAAGGGTTTTGTAAATAGGTAGGTTTGAATAATTAATATGGTTTTTAGATGATTTTAAAGGAGAAGCTTTGGATATTATTGATAAAGTTAGGAAGGTAATGCAGTTTTGGCAGTGAGTGAAATCTCTTTTTTTAATTATTTTGCCGATTTTGGTAGTTTTAAGTTATTTCTTCAGTTTTTTCAGCATTTCTTCAGTTTTCTTATTTGGGACATGCACTAGTACCATTAAAGTAAACATCATATTGATAAATTAAAACATTTGTAAAGGTTTTATACAAATATTAATTATATACATAAAGGAATTTTGTAATAAAAAAACTTCTGAAAAGTATCATTTAATTTATATCAAGCTTATCTATTAACACAATAACTACCAATAAAATTAACTCCAGTCAATACTAAAATAACCAATAAAAACCAATAGCTTTTCAATCAAAAAAACTCCATATTAAAACTAGAAAAAATCTTATCATCCAATCCTCAAAAAAAAAAAAACTACAACACACCCTATACTCAATCCATAACCGAACATAATAAATCCTTATAAACTTCACCAAAATCACTTCATATCTTATATCCTAATCTTCTAAACATAAAAATTCTCCATATCTTCCTATTTACCTTACCAAAATGAAGCTTCAAACAAATGGGGGCTTTTTAATAGTAAAACCAAAACTTTTATCGTATTAATCTAAATTATGCAACCTTCCAACTCATGTGTTTTTTGTAAAGGTAAACTAGACCCTTACACATTTGTAGCAGAGTACTATAAAGGCTGTTCCGCTCATATCCAGTGCATTGAAGAAAAACTCTGTGTTTTTTGCGGTCTGTCAGGTCTTTGCATCAAATGCCAGCACAAAGATTGTAGTCGAGCTTTTCATGAAACTTGTTTAACCCGTTATTGTTGTCAAAATTCTCAAGATCAAGGATTTTTGTGTGATTATCATCGAAAGGCTAAAGGTAAAAAGAAAGAGTATCAGAGATTATGGCTAGCAAGACAAGTTTCTTATCGTGTTGGGTTAGATCCAGAAGCAGTTTTAAAAATCAAAGAGTCTCATGGAGACAATAGAGTACATTCAATATGTTCAGGTCAAGTTTTTTGGTTTTTTATCGGAACTCAATATTTCCCTAACTTCATCAAACTACAAAAACCTCAGATTAGTGTTAAAATTCATAGTGATTATTCAGAAAACTGGGATACAAACTTAGATGATTATATTGATAGACTGACAAAAGAACATGAAAATATTAAAGCTCATAATAATTCCCTTTTTTCTCAGTACGAAAATTGTACAAGTTTAAATTTTGATATCATTAAAGACTATAAAGAAGAAGATTTAATCCTTGCTGAAACTCGTAATTTACAATTAAGAAATGGTTTTGAAGAGTATTTAATGTACTTTGAAAGCAAAGCAAAACCAGAAACAGATTCTAATAGTAATGCAGAAAAACACACAAGTTCTCTTAGAGAAGCACCAAGGAATGAAGAAGATTTTGTATGTTCAATTTGTGGTGATGGAGATTATGAAGATGATGATCTTATTGTAATATGCTCAAGTTGTGAAATGGGTGCTCATATGAAATGTTATGGAATCCCAGTTGTCCCTGATACAGATTGGATTTGTCATGGATGTTCTTCAATAAAAAACAAAGATGAAAGAGCTAATATCCGATGTGCATTATGTCCAATAAAAGGTGGTTGTGTTAAACCAACTACTCATACAACAACTGGTAATCTATCATTTCCTAATTATCCAGAAGGGAAAAATGAACAAGTTTGGTGTCATATTTTTTGTGCATCTCATTTAGATTCAAAAATATTTGGAGATAAAGAATATCTTGATAAAATAAACCTTAAAGCTATAGACCCTAAAAGATTTACTTTAAAATGCCAAGTTTGTAAAACAAAAGATGGAGCTTGTTTACAATGTCAACATGGAAGATGTCAAATCGCTTTTCATCCTGAATGTGGAAAAGAATATTTTACTAATACAAGAGATAAAACTGGTTTTGATGAAGTTAGTATATATTGTCCTATGCATAAACCTTTAAAATTAAGAAGAGTTCTTGAAAGTAAGGAAAAAAAGTGCATAGAAGATGTTGTGAGTTTTTGTAAAACATTTGAAAAATATGAGAAAAAGATTAGGAATTTAAAAGTACCACCAGTTATTAAAAGGCAAAATAATAGTGAAAGACCATTTAGTTGTGAAGAGAAATCTAAGTTGATTAAAGTTGTAGAAAATGAGATTAAAAAAATGTCGAAGAATTTGAGATATGAGTTTTCAGTGATTTTAAAAATAAAAACTGGAAGTTTGAGGAATCAGGTGCAAGTTGTTAGACCACAGCCTTATAATTTGTTAGACCCACAAGCTTTGATTTCTAATAAATTATCGATAAAAGGGAGGAAAAATATGGAATGTTATAAGTATTATGCAAATTGTTTATATCCATTGATGAAAAGAGAATTGGATATTATGAAAGCTAATCATGTTAAGTATATTCCGAAGTGTAAAAAGAAAGGGTTTTTAGGGAGTAAGAAAAATAGGGATAAAGCTAAAATAAGAGCTAAGGCTAAGGTTGTAGATGTTGTTCAGGAACCGGAGCAGGAGAAATTTATCCAGACAGTTATTGAAGTACCAATTTTAAATGATGTTGTTAGTGATGAAGTCTATTGTATTTGTAGACAACCTTTTATTGAGAAAAGTTTTAAAAAACCATGGGAAAGTGAATCTGATTTCCAACAACGACAATTAGAGTCACAAATGATTTGCTGTGATAATTGTGGTGAGTGGTATCATTACAAATGTATTGGTCTTAAACATGAAGAAGAAGTTCCTGGAAGTTACACCTGTATGAAATGTACCAAAGCTACTATAGTGAGCTAATTTATTTAATATAGAGTTACACTATTTTAAATCAAAATAATAATCAAAATACCTTAATTACTAGTACTCTTTTTATTAAGACCTAATTCTACACGAAGCTGTGCCTCTATATATCTTAAAGCCAAATCAATTTGTATATCATTAGTTGAACAATCATTATCAGCATCAAGTTTCTGAATATTATTTTCCAGATTTTTATTATTCATAATTTCATCTTCATAATACAAATGATAAGTTATAGGCTCATTATTTTTAGGGTCCACAAAACTTATACTCATATTTTTGCTTTTAAAATTCCTATTAAGCTTCACTTTTATTTCTGCTTCAGATAACTTTCTATGATTTCTATGCACACAAAAATCACTTTGTATATACTCATTAGGATTATTTTTACAAGGAGATATAGATCCTGATAATGATTTTTTTCTTCTTGACTCTTCAAAATTTTTAGATAAACCGTACCAAGAGCGATCTTTAGATTGTTTTGGGTATGGTTTTGTAGTAACACCAGACATAAAAAGTCTTTCAGGGATTTCTTTTTTTGATTTAGATATTGATAGTTTTCTGCTTGTTTTTAGGACGAAGTTGTTTCGCCGATTTATCATTTTTATTATTCCGCCTTTTTGTTAGAAATAAATTATGTCAAAAAAGCAAATAACAATAAAGCCTTTGAAAAAAGTTGAAGAAGATAACGAAAGGCCTTTAACAGAACGTGGGGGTTTTCGTACAGAAAAAACAGTAGAAAAATCTACAAATAGCGACTTAAATTTCAGCAAAGACGACAGCTACTCGATTTCTAACCTAAAACAAGATTGGCAATCTATCAAAAACCTTCAAAACGATATCAAAAAAACCAGCGTCAAACTGAAACAACTCAGCACAATACACATCAGGCCTCTTTCTGAATGCGGAAAACTCCCAAAAACAGAAAAAAAATCCAAAATCGACAACTCCCAAGGCAAAACCTTAAAAAAACTCCAAACAAAATGTCAAAAGCTCTCCTCCCTTACCAATAAATACGAAAAAGAAAAGTAATTCCTACACAGACAAGATCTCATAAACTCAAATCTTCATCTTAAAGACGAGCTACAAAAATCCATAGATCAAAACCTAGAGCTTAAAGTAACCTAAAATTAGAAGCAAATCTCTTATCTAACCTCATCAAATCCATCAAAAAAGTTCCCAGAAATCTTAAAATACGCTCAATTCATTACAAAAAAAATCAAAGACTTACCTAAATGGGAAGAAATGTTTCTAGATCGAATTTTATCTGTTTCATCATATATAAGCATGATAAAAACTCAAAAATATGAAGATTGTCTTCTTGAAACTATGCAGTTTATATCAGATATTGTTGTTTATTATTCAAAAATAGAAAGTCCTCAATTGGCTCAGTTTAGTTTTGCCCAGGAAGATTCTAAGAAAACTTTTGTTAATGATGAAAGTGAGAATTTACTTATGACTATAAATGCACAAAGTGAAAGAATTGCTAAGCTTAATAAACAAATATCTGATGCTATGATTAGTAGTAAAGAATTGTTATTTTCACCTATTGCTACTATGCAAAGACGTGAACCGAAGAATACTAGGTCAAGTTCTTTTACTTTTAATCCGAATTTAATGAAGCCGATTTTTTCTACCCCTGAGAGATGGTGTAATAGGGCTGAAAGTATTGAAGAAAATGATCAGGATGAAGAGGTTTTGAATAAGCCTTAGAGTTTATGGATAAGTGTTTATATTATAGATTATTATAAAGGGTTTGGAGAAGAGAAGGGGTTTTTTAATGGGATTTAGCTTTAGATTGTCATAAAATCATAAAGTAGAAGGGTTGTTGTTGTTAGAATAGAGATGATAATTAAGAATTATATGAGTTTTAATGTTGGGTGTATATGAATAACTCAAATAATGAGATGGTTTTTATGAAAATCTATAAATAAATTCATGTGATTTTTAAGAGAATCGGACTATACTCAAAATCTATTTTCAGGTTTTTGTTAAAGAAAATATACCAGTTGCAGCTAAGCGTCAAACTAATGTTTTAAGGATCATTTTCTAATAATTATAATTAAATGAAATAAATTCAGATTTTCTCCTTTGGATTTTATGATAATTTTATCCTACAACAACTCAAAAAGCTTCCTCTTCAGATTCTCTTCCTAAAATCTTTATCTAAAACTCTAATTATCCAACTAAAAACTATCATCATTTATATCAAAACTGTCTAAATCCAATAACTTTCCATATTAGATCGTTATATTCATTAATCTTATGAACGTTAAGATATTTACCGAAAACTTTTTAACTCCACGTGGGAACTTGACAACCTCAACAACTCAGCAAACAGCTCGAATTATTCCTAAACATAAAAAGTCAGTCTCTAATATCCTTGCATTAAACATTCCCCCAACATCATTAACTGATATAAAAATCCTAACGGCCTTAACTCCTCGGAAAATTGCTGAAGCTGAATACAAACAAAAAGACATTTACGACTGGCGCTTTGACTTAAGCCTCAACAAAAGCCATAAAGAAAACCAAGAAATTCAAGAAAAACAAAAAAAATACGAAGAACGCAAATGGAGAGAAGAGGAGTTTAATGCATTAAGAGAAGCAAGAAATAAAATCAAAGAAGATGAAATTAAACGTAAACAAGATGATATAAAAAGAGATAAAGAAAGATTTAGGCTTAATCAAGATATTATGATTGAAAAACGAAAACAAGAAAACATGTTTAAAAAAGATAAAAGAGTTATGTTTATTGAGAATAGTTATATTAAAAAAAAATTACAGTGGGAACATAAACTTCAAGAGAGAGAAATGTCGCTTGATTCTTTAAGATTAAATCAAAATTCTCATGTGTAGCTAAATAATTAATCGTATAAAAATGCAAAAAAATCGAAGTAAAGATTTTAGGAAAAACGCTTTGATATTGAAACAAAAGGTAAAGGCTATGAATAGGAAGACTTTATCAGAGATTCTTAGGGAGTCAACGGTTGTTTATGGAAGTCCGCAAATGAGAAAAAGTACAATTAGTGAGTTAGTAACACCAAAGCGTAGAGAATCAATGATATGTGAAATGCCTTTAAATAGTCCTTTGGATAAAGGATTAAAGAATATCCAGCTACATCATAAAAAACCTAATAGTTCAGTAGTTTGTCCTTTTGGGATTAATACGCTGGAAAAAAACATATTATTAGGACAAGTGTTGGAAGGACGTTATTTGGTTTTAGAAAAAATTGCTGAAGGTGGCTTTTGCACAGTATTCAAAGTTGTTGACTTGAAATCCAGCAAGCATTTTGCCTTGAAGTTCATGAAGGGGACAAAGCTGGCTTCGAAAGCAGGAGATAATGAGGTTGAGTTTCTTAGGAAGCTTAGTGATTCTGATTATTTCCCTGATGTTTTATGCAGTTTTTTTTATGACAAACACAAATGTATTATCATCGAACTGCTTGAAATGAGCCTTTATCAATTACTTGAGAGTACCGATTTCAATGGTTTTCCTTTACAAAATATCTGGACTATAACCAAACAGCTTTTACAAGCTCTTTGTGTTCTTAGTTCAACAAACATAGCCCACAGCGACATAAAGCCTGAGAACATTTTCCTCATAGATTTAGAAAACTATTTGATCAAACTTGGAGATTTCGGCTGTAGCTTTGAAGATGAAGGTCATGCTAAAGGATATCTACAAAGCAGATATTATAGAGCTCCAGAAGTTCTTTTTGGGTTAAAATGTGATAAAAAAATTGATATGTGGTCTTTAGGTTGTTTATGTGCTGAACTATTTTTAGGATATCCGTTACTTCAAGGTAAAGACCACAGGAATCAAATAGTTAAAATTGTTGAACTTATTGGCCCACCTGATCAAAGATACTTATTCAATGTTAAAGATGACCTTTGCGAACTTGTTTATAGGACTAAAAGAGTTAAAAACCTTGAAAATGTTCTTCAAGGAAGCTCGAGATTGTTTATTGATTTTGTTTCTTCATGCTTGAGATATAGGAATAGGATGACACCGGAGAATGGGTTGATGCATCCATGGATCACTAGTTGTGGCGAGTAAAAGGACATTGGACTAAATTGAGGCTAATTAGAAAAATAATTAAAAAGCTTTTACTGGATAATTTATATGATAGGATTATTTCCTCAAGGTTAATAGTAGATTGTTTTCATGTTGAAATTATAATAAACACATTTGTTGAGTATATATAATTCATTTAAATGTTTGGGTGTTAAGTTTTTAATTTGATTTCAAGTAAAATTAAATCATGAGAGTTTAGGTTTAGATACGATTATACTTTTGATAATATAATGTATTGTGATTGTTTTTATAAGAAAGGTTATATGAGCAATTTATAGCCTTATGATTATAATTATGCTTTTATGTTATATAATGGGAATGAGGCTAAACGAGAAATTTAATCAAAAGAAATAACTACTAGGAAGATGCATTTTTCAATAAAACTGATACTTTAAACATATAAAATCATGTTTTAAATTGTCTTTTTGTACTAAAAAACATTATAATCTTTCTGAATATATATGATTTGATCTTCAAAGCATTATCCAAAATATATGCATAATTTACATTCTAAAAAAATCTTATTATCCACATATACAACAACCAATAAACATAAACTAAAGTAATAATTTATTAAAATTTCACAAAAACCCTACCCAAAATAACTCCTAATACACAAAAACTTCTTTAAAGCCTCTTACCACTATAATTTTTGATTCCATAAAAAATTCATATCCTAATTTTTCCAAACAATTACTAACACCCACTATTTATTTTTATAAATCAAATTCTATCCTCATAACTGGTCCAAATGATGCCTGTAACAAAGGTAGCCCTTCTTCAACTTCAAAGTTCACAGGCCACAATTTATCAACATCTGTGGCCATATCTAAAATCCCAACAGCTTTATAAGCATTTGCAATTATCTGAGCACAAAATCCATACTTTTCAGCTCCAGGCCAATTATGATTCCCTCTTCTTGCCCTTCTAGCAGATCTTTTATAAGCGCAATTATTGATATTTTCAAGATAATGTGATAAACTCATAAGAAATCTTTCATCTCTTTCAACCTGAAGCTTTCTTAAACCGATTTTTGTATAGACAGTCATGAGATTTTTATTAAGAAAATCAGACCACTCCATCATCCTCACACCATTTTTCTCTGTAGCTTCTAAGACAAGGATTTTCCCTGATGCGTAACATAAAAGTAAACCTATAGAGTCATAATATGTATTCCATAAAGATCTTTGTAATGATGAACTTAAAGCTTTTGATTTAAAAAGTAGTATATCGCCTGTACTTGAGTTGTTTTCAAACCAAAAATCGCTTATCCATTCTGATCTCCAGAAATTTGGGATTCTTGATATAGTTGTAAGAATATTATCACCTGCTTCTGATGTTAGAATATGATGGTTTAGAGCAGCTAGCCAAATCTGCCGTTCTTCAAAGTTTTCAGCTTTAAATATAAACTGATAAGAGCAGCTGTGAAATTCAATAAGAAATGATGTAGAACCAATTCCTGCAATTGTTGTAGTCAATTGATTAAAATTCAGAATCCCTGTTGGAGTTTTACTAGTAGCACTAGGATAATATTTGAACTTATTATCAGTGAGCACAACATATCGATATGTATGTTCAGCAGAAACAGAAAAAGATTGTTTTAAGAGCCATCCTGAAACGTAGCTATAATCAGGAGATACAAACATTGGAGTTAATTCAATTACAGGGGCTTGTTTGGGTTCAGCTTTGTGGAATTTAAAGTCTGATTCGTTTATGTCAAACATTTATTTGGAGAGTAATTTCAATAAACATCATCAGCACATTTTATCAAATTTCAACATAAAAAACTAATTATCTAAATTAATCTTTTAAAACTTAACCTTTCACTTCCTCATACAAAGGCAAATAAACTTCTTTTTCTGAACATAAAGTAGCTTCAAGTTCACTAAAAACTAAATCAACATCTTGGTCATCTTTAATATAAAACATCAACCCACATTTCACATTATCAATCAATTCCTCAAATTTCTTATATCCTAAAATCATACTAATAATAATCAAATTGATTCCAGAATCCTTAACTTTATTACAAACCTCTTCAAAACTTGCAATACTTCCTCTATCTTCTAAATCCGTGACAATAATCATCCATTCTTGTCTTTTATCTTCTGATTGACTACATCCATTATTCAAACTTAACTGCCTAAATCCCAATAAAATACTATCATACAATAAAACCTTATCAGTCTTTATATTAAATTTCCTTAAATGTAAAAGATTTTCTGGGAGTTTCGTAAGATTGAATATAATTTTACGTTCTGAATGGAATTGTAATAATGATATTCTATCATCCTCTTTAAGTATAGACTTAATATGTTTACGTAAAATAAAAGATGCATAGCTTTCATATAAATTACTGCTCACAATTAATATAACATCTTTTTTATCTGAAGCTTTATTTTGGAAAACCTTAATTTTTGGACATTTAACTAGATAATAATTAAATATCTCATTTAAAGCTATTATAGCTCGATTACGAATTGAAGGTAAATATACAGGAAAGTCTTCTAATACTGATACAAAATACCAACAAGCATCTTGAGTTTCTCCATTATTCTTACAAATTAACCCTTTTATATATAAAAATCTTTGCATAAGTATATTCTTATCTAATATTGAAAAACAGCTCAAATAATTCTCAATAAACTTAACAAGGTCATAATTATGTATTTTTTTCTCATAAAGTTCTTCAGTTATTTCTAAAACACATAATAAAAGCTCTTCTTCTTTACCATGATTAGTAAAAAACTCTAAGGCACTGTTTAATAATACTAAAGCTTCTTTAATATTTTTCCCAGTTTTTATCATAGCATTAGCCAATTCAGCTTTCATTTTGGCTTTTGTGAATTTTTCAATTTGCCCAAGTTCATCAGCTAATTTTAAAGCCATATCTAAATACTCAACAGACTCTTCCCATAATTCTCCTTTATAAAACACATCACCAAGTCGCATATAACAAATTTCCATACCTTTTTTATTACCGAATTTCGTAAAAAGGTTAAGTGCTTGAGAAATAACAAGTGTATTTTCAAATGCATCTTTACTTTTAAGATTTGAAAACCTCATGACAACCCTTAATTCATCAAAAACTTTATATAAAGTTGCAATTTCAGGTGGTGAGGGTTTATAAGATTCTAAAATATCAATATCCAAATCTTGGTTTATCATTCTTTTTAATATTATCAACAAATGGTCTATAGGGTAAAGTATTGAACCTGTTATTTTATATGTCCAAATAACAGAAAGTATAGCAATAATCACTAAAAGGCCTATATTCAAATATATATAAATACCCAAAATGCTATTTAATTTGCTTCTAAGGCTATCAAAAATTGACTCAACTTCAGATTTCTTCATAACAACCCCAACTGAACCCATATGATGCAATTTTGTATCCTGACTATTTATTATCATCATTACCGGGGTAACTGCAATCATCATTTCATCCCCATTTTTCTTATAATTTTTCACCTCAGTCCTTTCATTCATAAACAATGGGAGTATATGTTTTCTATAATATTTTTTCTCTTCTTCACTATCACATTCTAAATCAGTTATATTCATTGTTGGGGTTAAAGTTAAATTGTTTTTATAATAAATAATATTACCATTTGTATCTAAAATATAACTATAAGCTTTGTTTCCATATGGAATAAAAAGTATATCTTCTAATATTTTATCATTTAATAAATAATCAGCACAATAAACAAGAACTAGTTGGTCAGTTGTAAAATTCCATTGACCTCTACAAGTACTTTGTCCTCTTAATCCTATATCTTGAAATATATAAGGTGGTGTTATCAAAGCATTAGTACTCCTATAATTATTAGTAATTTTAAAAAATATTCGACAACGGGAATCATAATAAGGTTCGAAATCAAGAGATGAATTTTTACAATATGAACATGTTGTGCAATTAGTTATTCCACTACAGTTTTTACTGTATACTTGAGAATTATAATTTGAATATTTATTAGAAACACATCCATATTCAGAATAATTCACATATAAAGCTGGAAATCTATAAAAAAGTCCATCGTTTTGATAGACTATATAAGTTGAACTAAATGTTTCGTTTATATTTTGAGTACTTAGAGAAATAGCTTTTATTACAGTATTAAACACTAAAGAGTAATCGAGATTGGTCTTTTCTTTAGTTTCGGTAAAGTTTTGAGGACTGTACCATGTTGAAATGTTATAATTTTTAGACTCTGATGATTTTTTTTGTTGATATTCTTCATTATAATTGAAAGCATTTTGGTAAATTGCCGTTCTATTCAAAGAAGTTTTAGCATTTAAGCTGTAAAAAAGATAACCCTCTATAATATCGCTAACTATAATAACACTGTTTAACATAACTTGTATATAGCTTGTACTAGTTGTATTTGAGATAAGACTACTTACTTGTAAGATACTATTACGCTGATTACTAATCATCTTATCAGTATAAGTTTCTAGCATTTTTGGATAATAAAACCACAAAGGAAACATTGAAGAAGTCATAGTGAGGATAATTCCTATAAGCAAAGGTGTTATTACCACAAGGGAAATTTTTTTCCTAAGGCCAGATACTTTCATAAAACTATTATAAATATGGCTTATGGAATGATATGATTTATTATATGCATAAAGTTGATAATCTTATGGATGCAATTTTTGAGAATACTTTAAGTTTTTGACTAATACAATAGAGGAATTATGCTTAAGAAGTGTTTATGGGTTGAGATTTAAATTTTGTTGAAAAAATTACTTTCGTGTTGGAATTCCTTGGAGGCTTAAAAAAGATTTGCATCTAGAATAAAATCAGAAAAGTATGCTAAAATTATTATAAAATCAAATATAAGTTATTCTAGTCCAATATAACCAATGACAATAATTAAAAGTTGGAACTATAATTATACCAATACCTAAACATCAAATCATCCATCCTTCCTTAAAAGTTAATCATTTCTCTAAAACCATTTTCTCATTAAAAACTTACTCTAAAATATCAAACTCCTACAACGGAATAATCACCACAGTTATATCATCCACAACATCTTGAGTTTCTTCTATCCATCTACTCCAAGCTAATTTCGCAATAGCATTAGCTGCAATCTCACAATTATTAACCTCTAACACTTTAGCCACCTCATAATTTTTAATAAATTCCCATACTCCATCCGAGCAAATAACAGCAAATTCATCATCACTAGTAATTCTATGTTCTTTTATATAAGGTTCACTAATAACCCCAATATTCCTAAACGCAATATCCCCAAAAGCTCTTGTAATAGCTAAACCTTGATTAGAATCCTTTGCTATAAATACTCTTTCAACTTCAGTTCCAAGAATTTTCTCAATATTCCCACCATTACGAAGAATTCTTGATTTTTCAATTGGATCTGAAGCTTTATGATCTGTTGTTAAAGGTAATGCTATGAGTTTATTTTGATACTTTTTTAATAACACTGCCCGAGAATCCCCAAGATGGCATGTAAACATAGAGTTTTTAGTTATTAATAAAACAGTAGCAGTACATCCTGAATACTGACAGTCTATGTTTATTTCTTTACATTTTCGTTTGATGGAATCTTGAGTTTTGGCAAATGAGTTTTTTATACAGTCGACTGGATCAACACTCATTTCTATATCCTCCAATAAGATCTGAGGTAGAAATTTACATACTTGTTCTGAGATTATATCACCGTTTTCTCCATGTCCATCAAAAACCCCAGCGAAAAGATAAGGGGGTTTCGAAATTATAGCCAAATTGTCTTGGTTCATATGGTCATTTAAACCTTTACGACATGTTAGTCCGATATTTTCACCGGAACATAAGTTTTTTGCCTCGTTTCCTATGTAATTTAGAGGCTTTTCTGAGAAAGGATCTTCATTTGGTGATGGGATAAGACCTTTTACCTCAAAAAAACAACTTGTGTATGGCTGGGATTTTTTTGTTTTGCAAATTTCAAAATTTACATTCAAGTCTGGGGTTAATGGGGAATATTCTTTTTTTGGTAGAATTTTTGTTGAGGTGTTGATTATGGCGTTTTGGTTTACGCTTTGGATTAAACAGGATCCCATTTAAAGTCTGAATTTATCACATATTGGAAAATGATGAATATAGATTGAAAATAATGTTTAAAGTTTATTGGAAGATTTTTATAATAAAGTTCGGATTGTAAAAATAGCTGGGAATACGAATGATAGTTTTATTGATTTTTTTATTTATAGTTATTCTTTTATTATTAACAAATGTTTTCCAATAACAATTTGATCATCCAAACTACCTTCCATATTTTATCATAAAACAAAAAATCAAACAAAAATAATCCAAAAACTAAAAAAAACTAAAATCTAATTCAAACAAATTCACATAAAATCCTTAAACATATTAAAAAACTAACAAATTATATGATAAAACAACCTAATAATTAAAATAGAAATCATTATCTCACACCAAATTCTTCATTCCACTTTTCATAAAATGCTAATGAAGATTTAGGTACTGAAGGGCGTATAACCCTTATAGCATTTTCGAAATTTTTCTTTTTAATAAGAAATTTCTTACCTGAATTCAACTGTTTTTCACTTAATCCTCTTACTGAATCTAAAGCTGCCTCTTTACACAAAGCTGCAAGATCACTTCCAGAATACCCATCAGTAGCTTTAACAATATTTTTAATATCTTTACCCGAAAGTTCTCCTCCATCTTTTAACAATGTATTTATAAGTATTTCTCGTGTTTCAGGATCTGGTAAAGGTATATAAATTCTTTTTGTTAATCTTCTCCTTACAGCTTCATCAAGTTCTTGTGGTCGATTTGTAGCAGCTATTAACAATACTCTATCTTCACTATTTGACCCAACTCCATCCATTTGTACAAGAAATTCTGTTTCAAGTCTTCGAGAAGCTTCATGTTGACTTTCTCCTCTTGATCCAAGTATTGAATCTACTTCATCAATAAATATTACTGAAGGTTGATTTTTTCTAGCAACTGAAAACATAGCCCTAACTAGTTTTTCAGCATCTCCATAATTTTTTGATGTTAGACTTGCTGAACTCATATTTAAAAATGTTGCTCCACATTGTGAGGCAACAGCTTTTGCTAATAAAGTTTTACCAGTCCCTGGTGGTCCAAATAATAAAATACCTTTAGGTGGTGACCTTAATCCAGTATAAATATGTGGGTAGAGTAAGGGCTTAATAATAGCTTCTTGTAAAATATCTTTAGCTTGTGTCAATCCAGAAATACTTTCCCATGATATTTGAGGGCTTCTTTCTATGATTTCACTTTCGATTTGTAATTCATAAGCATTGCTTTGAGTATTCTGAGGTGGAGATTTTATTCTGTTTGGCATTTGGCATCTAGAATTACTAATTGTCGTAAATGGTCTGATTAGAGCTTGTCCAAGTATGTTTGTATTTCTTATGTTGACTGTTGTTCTTTGTACTGGAGCTTCAGCGTAATTGTCCATAACATTTTTGCAATACTCAGCTTTTTTGAGTAAGTTCTCTATAACATGAATGGTTTGGGCTTGTCTTGCACCTGTTTGTTCAGACTTAAGTTTTAGTAAAGGTTCTAATACTTGCTTATAACACTCAAGGGCAGTTCTGTAGTTCTTTTGATCTGATTAGCGAATACCGTATAGTAAATTTGCAGTTTTGATTAGATCGTTTATGTTTGGCTCCATTTAAAATTTTTCAAAGTTTACCTTTATAAAGTATTTCTAAAAAAAAAACATTAGTCATTACCTAAAATTTAATATAATTTTCCTAAATACAACCTCTATAATTCTCCCATAAAACTCATACAAAAAATATACTCTATTGCATCGAAACTATAATTTTTTTCTAACACAACCTCTTAAAAAACCTAAAAGCTTATCTAACTAATTACCCTTCTTTTTCTTAGTCTCCACCAAGGTGACGATTCTATTAAAAACCTTATTCTCTCCTTTAGAATCAGGGTCTACAACAAAATATCCCACCCTCTCAAACTGGAACCTATCCTCAACAGCAACTCCAAGTAACCCTTTATGAATTTTTGCATTTTTCAACACCTTAAGCGAATTAGGATTCAAGTCACTAATCCAATCATCAATAGCAGCAGGGTTTAAACTCTTAAACAAATAATCATAAATCCTCACTTCACAATTAACAGCATCAACATCTGAAATCCAATGTAAAACCCCTTTAGGCTTAGAAGCATCTTCAACAATTTCACAATCTAAACTTTCAATATCTTGACCATTTTTATTAACCTTCACACATTTCACTTTAATCCCCAAATACTTCAACCCAACAACTTTATTCAAACTAAGGCCAAAGAAATTCTGGTTGTCCTGCTCAGAAAAGTCTGATTTTTCTATAAAAATAGTCTTAGTAACATTAACTTGATATTTCTGTTTTTCTGGGTTTTTAGGGTAACAAGGTATATCAAAAGCTTTTAATTCAGTGAAATTTATAAGATTTACTTGTAATGGTTCAACAACAGCCATAGTCCTTGGAGCTTTTTCATCAAGTTCCTTTCTAATACAGTGTTCTAAAACATTAATATTAATAATATTTTCATTTCCACGTCTTGTAACCCCAACAGTATCTACAAATTCATTTATAGAATCAGCAGTATATCCTCTACGTCTAAGTCCATTAAGTGTTGGTAATCTAGGATCATCCCATCCACTAACAAACTTTTCTTCAACTAATTTCTGAAGTTTTCTTTTAGACATGACCATTTGTGAAATATTCAACCTTGAATATTCCCATACTGAAGCCCTATACATATCAAGAGCTTCTAAAAGCCAATAATAAGAATCACGTCTGATTTCGAATTCAAGTGTACATAAAGAATGGGTTATATTTTCAATTGAATCTACAATACAATGTTCAAAATCATATGTTGGATATAAACACCATAAATCCCCTGAATGTGGATGTGGGGTAAATTTTACTCTATAAGCTACAGGGTCTCTCATACAAGGGTTACTGCTTGACATATCAATTTTCATTCTTAAACAAGCTTCACCTTCAGCATAAAAACCTTTTCTCATCCTATCGAATTTCTTAATATTTTCATCAACACCTGTATTCCTATATGGACTTTCTATTTTATTTGCCCTTTGTTCTTTTACAAGAGCCCAAGGCTGTTCATCAACATAAGCTTTTCCTCTTTTTATAAGTTCTACAGCTAAGTCGTACATATCTTGGAAGTAGTCTGAGGCATGAGTGATTTTCCAAGGTGTATATCCTAACCAAGCAACATTTCTTTTAATATTTTCTATAAATTCTTCAGATTCTTTATCTGGATTAGTATCATCAAAACGTAAATATGTATGCCCATTGTTTTCTGAAGCCATATTAAAACTAAATCTCATAGCTTTAGCATGACCAATATGCAAATACCCATTTGGTTCTGGTGGGAATCTTGTCATAACTTTACCCCCAGTGAATTCTAAATGTTTTTTCATAAGTTCTTCTGAGTTCATTGCACTTTTAAGTTCTCTGCCAATACAAGTTGATAGTTTTTCTTTTTTCGCTGGTTCTTCAAACACTGCTGCAGGTTTTTTTTTCTTCATTTCCTCTTCACTAGGTTTAGCTCCAATTAAACTTTCTAATTTTTTTTCAATAATCTCCTTAGCGAGAACTGGACTTCCCCATTTATGGGCAACTTTTACACGTTTTAATAGATTTCCAACCAAGCTTTTATCAGACCAGCCGATTTCTTTGATTTTTTTCTCTTCAGAATGGATTAGTTCAGTAACAGTTGATTCGATTTGCTCTGCAGATACTGTAACTCCGATACCAGCAAAGGATTCTAGATCTTGGACTTGATATTCAGTATGAGAACGAAGGAATTCTGCTGCTGCTTCTAATTGTGGAACACTTGGAAGTCGTCCTGATACTATGTAATTTGTTAGAAGCTCTTGATGAGACTTTGTTGCTTTTTGAAGACTTGCTAGACTGTATAAGAGCTTTCCTTGGTCTGCTGTTGGGACAAAATTCTGGTGGCTTTTGGATAGGTTGATTACGTCGAGGAGCCTTTGAGTGAATTGGGGGTTCTTCAAAGTCTCGTCAGCTTTTTGTGCAGAGAGCCCTGCAAAGTGAATGAACAGGTCTTTTGTAGAGCTTTCCATTATATTTTTTATATACCTTCAAATGATCATCATATTATGGACTTAAACTTGTTTTGTTGATGATAGAAAATTAGCTTTGGGTTTAAGGAAATTAGTTGATTTATAAAAGTTATTATGTGGGATAAGCTTTATTTATATTTTCTTTAATAAAATACATCTATCACCCATCATCCACTTAAAATCCATAAAAACTCCAGCATAACACCATATCTGAAACAAACATTTTCCTATGCATCCTATCTAAAATACTCTCTTATTCCACAAGCGAAATTCTAATAAACCGTATACCCAACATTATCCTCATTATTCAAAACTCTACTTTATCAGAAACTTTACTAACTCCTAAAGATATAGACACATAGCAAATCCTTAGGATATTAATTTTTTCACACATTTCAACAACTCCTCCTGAGCTATTTTGGAAAAGGTTTCTTTCATATATACAATGAAGACAAATAAATCCACTCATATTTTCTCCAACTCCAGTTTCAAGGGAAACTTTAGATTTTTTATAATAATATAAATATAGTATATTTATCAACTTAAATAAAATTCAACCTTTCTTCATATCAAAATCAACCACAAAAACTCCAAAACAAGCAAATTCATTACCTAAAAAAGCCTGATCTAAATCATTCCACAAACCCCAAATAAACTCGCAACTTCAAAAAAATCATAAATTACTACAATGAAAAATTAATTGAATATTGAATCATTTTTCCTTCTAGAATTCGCCTGTTTAATATGCCTTTTAATATCACTCGTAAGCATCGAAGGCATAGTAGGTGGTCTAACCTGTAGTACAGGCGCAGTAGGTTGTTTTTTCGCAATAGACGGTAATTTAGTAGTTAAATGTTTAGCTTCCTCACTCTCTTCCTCATGCCTATAAATACTTTTTAAATTCACCGGTGTAACAACTTCTTCATCTCTTGGCACAGATTCCGCACTTTGTTGTCTTAACGTTTTTCTTGATTCCGGTTTATCCATATCAACACTATTCATTTTTTTCCTTAATGGAAAATCTTTATTCATCTCATTCTGTAAAGTAAAACTAGGGACTTTTGGTAACTCAACAAATGAACTCTGAACACCTATTTCAGCTTTTTCAACAACTTTTGGTTGAGGTCTTTTTATAAGTTTATCAAACTCATTTGAATCTATTTCTGTTTGTTGTAGGGTATCTTTAACATCAGGTTCATAGTTATATTGAGTTTCTATATCTTTAGTATTTTCTTTACAAGCTGTTATATTACTTATTTCATCTTTAAGTTGGAAGATACGTTCTTCAAGGATACTAAAAGGGTTTTTTTCATTTTTCAAGTCTGAAGGGATTTTGTTAAGCCAGTCTTGGTATTCTCGATTAAGTTCATAGTGTTGAAGTCTGAGATCTTCGTATTCTTCGATTTTTTTCATTATTTCATCTGCTTGGACGATAATAAAAGATTCTAGTTCTTCGATTATCATGCATTTACCTGTTATATACTCATTTTTTTTCTCAATAACCAAATTTGCTGTAGCAAGTTCCTCACATTTTTCATTATATTGCGATGTCATACTAGCTAGTTCCTTACACTTCCCTTCATAAATTTCAAGATTAAACCTCGCGACATACCACAATTCTTCAAAAAGGAAATTCTTCCTTTCCATATCCCTCATATGATCTGACTTCATATCTTCAACTTCAACTAAAATATCACTGATTTTTTCTTTATTCTCATTTTCAATACTCCCTATAAGTATACTTAAAGTTTTATTTTTACGTAAAAATTCTTCTTCTAAAGATTTTAATGACAAGATTTCTTCAAGTTGTTTTTTGTTTTTCAATATATATTTATCTAACAATCCTGTTTTTTCCTCTAAAGTTGTCGTTAAAGAATTATTTTTCATAATCATATCATTAAGCCTATCTTCTGTGCTTATTAGGTCTTTAGTTGTTTTAGCATGAAGTTTTTGTTCCTCTTCATATCTATAAATCCAATTCTCACGGATTTTTTTTTCTGATGTGAGGATATCATTAAGATTATTGATTTTTTCTTGTAAAGTTTCTTTTGTTGTTTCAAACTGTTTTTCCAGTGATCTAAGTTTGATTTGTAATGATGCTACATCGCCTTCTAGTTCAACTTCATGGGTTTTAAGGTTTTCGATTTCTGCCTTTTGATCGTTTATGTTTTTTCTTGCTTCAGTTAAATCTTGTATACGCTCATCTAAACGGGCTTTTAAGTTTTCATTTAATTCTTCAACTATACGACGACCTTTATTCATTTCTTCCATACGTTCTTGTGAGCGTTTAACTTGTGATTTTAATTCATTGCTTAGTTGAGTTAAGCTATCTAATGACACTTTATAACTATCTCTTTCTTTTTCAATATTTTCTTTTTCTTCTTCTAAATCATCAGCTTTTTTTTTAAATCTATGATATTCAGACATTGCAACAGCTTCTGATTCTTTAAGTCTTGCGCATTCTTGCTCGAAATGTTTGTTTTTCTCAAACTCTTCAGTGTATGTTTTTTGGAGATCCATTATACGTGACAGATACATTTGTTTTTCTACAGCATATTCTTTTATTAGACTGTCAAGTTTGACTATTTGGACCTTGCAGACATCAATTTCGAATTTTTGGTCATCAATTAAAATCCTTTTTTGGGCTATTTCATTAAGACATTCACTTAATTCCATATGGGCTTTGCTTAGGTTTGTACTAAGTTCATCTATTTTGTTTAAAGATTCATCGAGACGGTTTTCTAGGTTTGTATTTATAACTTCATATTGTTTTAGTCGCTCTTCGGATTTTTTCATTTCTTGCTCAGTCTCGATTTTACCTTGGATCATATCGTTTGCCCGTTTTTTTTCTTTACCTATCATATCGGTTTTGGTCTCAAGAAGTTTCGCTTGGTCATTTACAACTTCAGTTAGTTGTTCAACTTTTGTTGTCATATCTCGCTGTTTTGCATACATTTGGTTAAGTTTACTTTCAAATAGTAAACGCATAGCAACTTCTTCTTCATGTCCTGAACCTCTTTGTAATAACTCATCTTCTAATTCTTCTCTTTTTTCTATTTCCTTCTGTAGATCTTTTTGAACACTTTTAAGTTGGTTTCTTACATTATTAATACTTTCTAATAATCTTTTTTCATGTTCTTCCATAAGTGATATCTGTCCTTTATACTCATTTTCTAACTGTTCAAGTTCTTCTCTTTTTTCTAAGTTCAAAGTTGTTATAATCATCTGATAATCAAGCTGGCAACAATACTCAAGAAGTATAGCAAAAACTTTCCAAATTCCAGTGACGATAGTATATTTTTTTTCTGTATGTTCAAGAACTTTGAGTATTAATTGATAAAAACCTATTGAATGTACAAAAAGAGATTGATATAATTTATCAACTTCAATTGATGGAAGACCTGCATTAAGAAGTGATGATCGGTCGATTCCAAATCGAGCTAATGGAAGTTTAGTTTCTTGTTTTAATACTAATGATGGGATTTCAAAGTCTTCAGCATCAGCAACGGTGTTATTTAGCCATGTTTCTAATATTCTTGGGTTTAGTTTATGTGATTGTCTTAATATTTCTCTTTGTATTGTTGAAGGCCTATATGGGGTAGTTTTACTTCTAGGCCCAGACATTCCTGTCATTGGGTGTCTTCTAGATTCTAAGCGTCTTTGCATAACTTCGGGATTAGTTTGCTTTAGACTATCAAAAAAATTCGACTTACCAAACAGACCACCAGGACTGACTTCTAACAATTTATCAACGATATTTTGTTGTATTTTCGAACTATCTTCTGCAACATTCTCACGAGGGGTCATATAAATACTCATTTCCTATTATATATTCAAAGATAAATTCATATGAATTCTAAAATCTGCGTGTGTTAAGTATTATAATAAATTTATAAGGAAATATAGGTAAAAGTATATCGAATTAACAGAAATTTTTAAGAGATTTAAAAGATTTCACGATTTTTTATTATGAAAGATTGTAGTTTTCTTAAAGATGGAAACTAGTCGAATCACTATAAAATCTTCAAACAGTCATAATAACACCACAATTTTCAGCTGATATTCCTCAAAAATCCTTTTAAAAATACACAAAAAAATCATTATTACTTAAGTTTATACTTTTCAATCTCCTCACAAATCATACGTATATTTTCACATTCATCAGTGTAAAGCTTATGCATTTCATTACATTTCTCATAAACCTCTTTTATCTCCAAACCTGCATTTTCATTATAAATCTCAATCATATTCAAATCCATATTTAATTTCTCATTTTTCTTCTCATCAACACTTATCCTATAACAATTTTCCTGACAAACTCTTTTAAGCCCTTCAATTTCTTCTTTACACTTTTCATTATATAATAATGACGAGTTATAATTACAATTAAATATTTTCCCAGTATCAATTGATTTATTTATCATAGTTTCTATTTCTTTTATATTTTTTTTGATTTCTTCAATCTTTTGGTTTTTTTCAAGAATTATTTTTTCAGTTTCCTCCTCGGATTCTTTTAAGTAAATTTTACGTTCCTGGATTCTAGAAAGGTACTCATCTCTTGTGCCTAAAATATCGTTGATTTTCTTTTCATTTTCAGCAAGTTTTAATAGTTCTTGTTCTAATAAACAAGATAAGTTAATAACTTCTGAGATTTTAGCTTTAGGGACTTGATTTTCAATGGGCGGGATTTTTTGAGATACGATTTTTTCAGTAAAAGTTGATAAGAATTTTACCTCATTAGTCTCAGCGTTTGTCGTTAGAAGTGTTTTAAAGGATTTACCTGATTTTCTTTGTTTAGTTTGAAATTTCATATCTGAGCTTGGGCTTTCAAGGAAAAAAAAATTCATATTTATTTAGGATATTTTTTTACTTTTATGTATTTGAGGATACGCAAATAATAATAAAATTTTATTTAATATTTTGATGAAAATAGTAGAAAATTTTAAGTAAAACTTTAAATTCTAAATTTTATTATGTAATTAATCAATAACACTTCATTAGATCAAAAAATATTTTATATAATAACAATCTTAAAAGACTCAAAGATCTTAAAAAATTATAGATGAATCAGTTCTTGTATAAGTTGTAAGCTGTAACCATTTTTCTTCAGGTTCAAATCTCCATATCAAATGTTTATCACAATATTTTTCATTCATCATAAAAATAATTTTCTGGATTTTAATTTTCCAAACTTTATCTATCCTACTTCTTTTCCATTTCCATACAACTTTTTTAAGTTTTTGAAAAGCATAAACCTCTATTGCTAATACTATAAAATCAAATATCAAAATAACCCAAATAAAAGCTAAAATTGCACTAAAAAAAGTTACTCCAACTATAGCACAGATAAAGACCCATGCTTTTAACATAGTAGATGGACTAGCTTCAGCACATTTTTTTTTTATATCATAAAAATCTAGTTCAAATTCTTCAGGGTCGATTTTTCCTTCACTAATCTCAAAAGCTTGGTTTTTTACAGTATCGAAATCGAAGTTCCTGAGTTTTTCATCATACTTGAAAATTATGGAGCTTTCCATTGTTATTGGGAAGATAATCTCTTCTTCTTGGGGTTGNTTTTTCATCATACTTGAAAATTATGGAGCTTTCCATTGTTATTGGGAAGATAATCTCTTCTTCTTGGGGTTGTGTGATTTCACTTGGTTCATCTGTCAGAAATGGATCTGAGGTGTTCATGTTTATAATTATTATTTTATATGAATCAATTGCAATTTTTTTGTGTTTAGGCTAATAGAGAATTTAATACCTTGAGTTTAATAAATTTAATAGTATAGAGAATTATTATAAAAGAATAATTATGTCGATTTTTCTATTGCTTTGGTAGATTTTTCCAACAAAAAATCGTCTCTTTTTTTGAGTCGGAAATCATTATTCATTTTATTATTAGGAAATACTTATAAATCATTTAATGAACAGAAATAATAGTAACTCTCCTGAGCTAGGGTTTCTTTCATCAAGAGGAATACAAGATTATCTACCGGGTAGTAAATATTTACCATTATTTAAAGATAAGCCTACTGCTTCTGAACAATATTTTATTGTTCAAGAACATATTCAAGAGAAGGGATTTATTTCAAGTTTATCAAACTCTAAAAGCCAAAAAAATCTCGAAGTTTCACAGATAATAAATGAATATAAGTTTGGAGAAATTAAGAATCCAATTTCAAAAAAGTACTTTTATCCAATAGATTCTTCGATTGGGCAAGAAAAAATTAGCAATTCAAAAAGAAATCGTTTCTATAGATTTAATCTTGAAATAGATTGCCATAAGTTTAAGGAAAAATCTAAAAGTGAAGTACAAAGTCTTGAAGCTTCAAAAAAATTCTCGACCGAAAACCAAACTGAGTATTCTGATTCTGCTGATAAAGTTGAGTTTGATTATATCCAATCTCCAATTGAACCATCTACTCCTGAGTTCTTAAATGAATTGATTATCAATCTCAAATATGATATTGAAGTACTCCAAAAGCAAAATCAACTGCAAAGCCAGCATCAATTGGAAATGCACAGGTTATTTAAAAAAGAAATCGACAGACTTACTATTGAAAACAGCGAGCTTGAGGTACTCCTAGCCAAATCCTATGAAAAAAATGAATCATTAATTTCTGATATGAAAAAGCAATCAAAGGATTATGAAGAACTTCAACAAAAAAATTGTGAAATTATCACAAGCACTGAACAAACCATAAAAATCCTAAAAGAAAAACTAAAATCCAAAAAAAACGATTTTTCTAACATTTCCCTCCAGTTTCAACTATCCGAAGCTACAAAAAAACTTTACTTTGAATCCTTAGAAAAAGCAGAATCAAAAACAAAAGACCAAAAAAAGTTATATGAAAAATCCAAATCCAAATACAAAGTCCTAAAAAACATAAAAAACCAGCTTCTAGAAAATCTGGAAACACATAAAAAAAAAATCCAAGAACAAGAAAAACTTAATGAAGAATACAAAAAAAATCAACACGAAAAATCTTTACTAGAACTAAATATTAAAGAAATCAAAAACAAACTTATCATCTGTGAAGAATCTTTAAATAAACTTTCACAAACATATGCAAATGAAAATATTATATGGAAAGAAAAAGAAAGTCAATATGAACAAACCATAAAAAATTTAAATGAACAAATAAATTCACACAATAAAAATAATACTATAAAAACATCAGAAACTGTAAAGGTTAAAAGAGTTTTAACACTAAGAGGCTCAGAGATTGTAGAAAATTTTGATAAAGATGAAACTATTAAATGTGCAAAAAACAATATTGAACTAGAAAAAGAGTTTACAGAACAAAATTTGGAAAATAAAAAGTTTAAAGATATGGATTATTATAAGAGTCAACTTAATAAAAAAGAGAAAATTATATCAAGTTTAGGTTTAATGGATAATGATGTAATAAGTAAAAGTAAAGCTGATTATTGTAAAAATACTATTGTGAAAATATGTAATGGAATTAAAAAATATGCTTGTTGTAATAAATGTATGGAAGGGTATAATACTTTTTTGACAGTACCATGTAATCATATTATGTGTGAAAAATGTAAAAATAATACAACTTTGTGTAGAGTTTGTGGAGGGGAATTTAGTGATATTATTGGGTTTAAGTATTTTAGATTGATTAAAGAAGCGATTAGTACTTTAGAACGTATGATAGTTTAATATGTTATTTGAGGAAAATAGTTTAGATAAAATATTGAGGTTATTAATTTTATTATGCAATACGGTTATTTAGAAACATAATTTAAGCAATATTTAAATATATTAATTATTTATTTGATCTTAACAAAGAACTAGTTATCCTTCTCATATACCCATGCGTAGATTTACATATAGGTGTAAGCAAAGATTGATTTATTTTCGGTTTAGTATGATTATAAGCTTTCATAACATTCAAATAGTTTATAGGTTCAGTTTTTTTTATATTAGATTTTTTATTAATAGGGCTTAAAAAATCTTCAGAACCGGTTGTATAATGCCTAATAACAGGACTTTTACTTCTATCTTCAGTCAAAGTGTTCATAAATTTCTTATTAACCATTTCTGGATGTTTCACTTTTTTTTCATTTGACACAATATTTTCACTTATTTTATACCCTTTTTCCATAAGCCCACAACGTAATTTATCGAAGTCTTCCTGTTCTGGTTTGATAACAATTTGTGCTGTTCCGTTTTTGTTACCAGTTATTTTCGACATATCTGTAGACAATCAAACTACATGAAAACTTTTACAGATTTTACTTAAAGATATCTCTGAATCATCAGGTTTCAATCCTGAAACATTTAAAAGTATATTTAATGCTGGCTTTGTAGGAGATGGAGAATGGTTTATAGAGGATGAGAATTTTTTATTTTGTTGAGAAGTTACGCATCTTTTATCTTCTTTTATTATAAAATCAAATTGATCATGTTGTGGAATTTTTTTCTCTATAAAAGATGTCTTAGGGGATATTAACTTTTTACTAGGTTGAGGTGAGATATATGTTTTATAATTATCTTGATTATCATAATTATTATGTGATTGAAGTTCTTTATTTATAGTGAAATGAACTCGGTTAGATAAAACTTTGTTGCTAGGCTGTGGGGTTGTGCATTTTTGATTATCTTCAGGTTTATCTAAATTGTTTTCAAAATGAGATTTTCTTAGTGGAGACAATAAATTGTTAATATCTTCAGATTTTTTAGGCTGTGGAGTTACGCATAAAGATGATTTAGTCTTTGTTAAGTTATCTGCAGGTATTGAATATATTCCATCTGGCTTAGATGATTTATAAATTTCATTACCTTGTGTATAAAATCTTTCTTGAGTGTATTCTGATATATTTTAATTGTATACTATTTAAACAAGATGATATTTACAAATTTTATCGACTATTAATAATTATCAATAGAATAAACTAAAAATAATCAAGATAATTGGTAAACATAGGCTGGCGATAAACTTTATCTAATAATCCTTTTGTGTCTTCTGAAGCTACTAAAAAGTCTTCAGTTTCGACTATCCATGTAGGTTGATATTTATAATCTGGTTGGAAATTGGGTTCATAAGCTGAAGTTTTTGATTTTCTATAATAATCTGTTGGTTCAGCACCATAGAAATAAACTGCACTATGGTCAGATGGTCTATTGATATTTACATAAGGAAACTTTTTTGGCTTTGGAGTAAAGACTGTAGATGCAGAAGTGTGTGATGAAAGTACAGAAATAGGGCTTCGGTTAATATTCAATGCAGATTACTTTGGACAAGATTTCATTGAAGAAATTTCAGCCTGTTCATATGTTGATTATGAATTATTTTATGAAATTATTATTTATTTTATGATAAATGCTGCATTAAAAACAGTACTATGTGTGATGCTAGGCTTCCTATTATCAAAAGAACGCGAGATATGATGTCTCAAATCCATTTATTTCGTTAAAATTTATAGTTAGACATTAATGCATTTCGCATGGGATAAAGGATTTTCAGTTAAAATATGCTTATATTTTTTATTTGATAAAAAAACTTTGTAGGATGAAAAAAAATTTTCAAAGCTTTAGGAATTAGAATATTATAGTTAATCATTAAATTTTTTATTGTAAAAAGCTAAGAGAATATTTATCAATGAATATACGCTTAATATTTGGTTTTGCAAGCCAATTGATAATATTGATATTTAAAATTATGATTTGGAAAAAATAAAAAAATCAATTAAGATTCATGATTTTTTATAAATAATATACACATGAAATCTAGTATTTTTCTTATGATCTATTAAGCAGCTTAATTAGTTTTAGCGAATATAATAAAACACCAATATCAGAATAACGAACTTTGGGAAACTTAAAAAAAATTATAATGAAGATTTAATATGTAAATAACTATGGATGAACTGATAAGAGGGCATTTTTTTTCTCGGCAAGGTAAAGCAACAAGGCACTTTTTTAATGGGCTTAAAGAAGGGAAAAAACGACCGAAAAACTATAAAGATGAATATTCTCATGAACCAGTAGAGATTCAAAAAGTATTAGAAGAATTATTAAGAGAAAAACAAGAACGAAAGCATAGGGAAAAAAACAAAAAACCTTCAAGCTCTTTTAAAACTGTTGGGAGAGATTTTTCTATGCCTGAAAGCGACTCTCCTGGTGTAGGCCAGTATTCACCATTGTATACTGCTCTTTATCCGAGAATTGGCCAAGGACCTAAATATACAAAGCCTTCAGTGAATAACAAGATAAGGAAAATATATTTACCACCATGCTTAGATAGTGAATTTAGATGCAGGAGCAAATCCCCAGAGAATAACAAGATAAGGAAAATATATTTACCACCATGCTTAGATAGTGAATTTAGATGCAGGAGCAAATCCCCAGACTCTCCAAGAAGCAAAGACCCCATAACCAACAGAACCGTAATGTCCGTACAAGAATTCGATTCAAAGCTCGGTACTCTAAGAAACATCACCCCAATCCCCGAAAAACTTCCCAACAAAATCCTCTCCCCAATACAATTCGACATTCAAAAACCCCGTGACCCTTTCATCAAACTAAATTCCGGACCAAATCCTGGACGTTTTTCCTACAACCCAAGCGAGCACGAAATCCTAACAAAATTCAAACGTCCAGAATCTTGTGATTTTTCCAAAATGTCTGCAAGAGTTTATAAACTAAATCAAGTAACAACAGGTCCATACAACATCAATAAAGAATTTGTCATGAAAAAACTATCAACTAATATCCCTGATTTCAGTAAGGGTATCAAGAATTTTTATTCATAATAATCTAAAAATACTTAATCCTAAATTCTAGAATTCAACTTAAGCCCAACAAAAGCTAGTAACCTAAACCCAATAAGAACAACAATAAGCCAGCAAATACTTTCACCTACAGTTCCATGAATATTATATTCTTCTAAAACACCACCTTTGTTTCTATCTGAGTCTTTATATTCATTAAGCATTAATGAAAAAAATACCCAACGGAATGGAGAAATATATGAAAGCCATCTAAAAGCTATAGGAATTGAATCAACAGGTCTAAGAAATCCTGAATAATAATAAAAAGGTAAACTCATAATAGCACCCAAACTTGCTGCAACATCTACACGAGTAAACCATGCACCAGCTGTAAGTCCTAATGAAGTTCCACACATATTGGCTAATACACATATTACTAAGAAAATAATTGGTTTATCGCTTGAACTTGTGTTATACCCAATTGTCCAGTATATACATAGGCCAAACATTATGGATGTGAATACTTCAATAAGAAAGTCGGCAATATTTTTTGCTAAATAAAAAGCTGTGGTTCCATACATTTTTGCCCTACTTTCTTTAAGAAATACAGCTCTCATTAAAGGGAAATTGAGGATTGTTGCATTGAGGTTAGCATAGACTAAAGTGATAAGGGCAAAGAAAAATGAACCATTTCTGTTGTTTTGTGAAGTAATGTCGGTATCCCCATCAATTCTCCAGAAAAGAATGCTCATAAGTAAAGCGACAAATAACAAAATGACAAGTTTGAAAATAGTTAATTTGGGATCTCTTACTGAAATAAGTACAGCTCGTTTTGTACAATGATATATTTGTACTGGGTAACTAGAAATATACCCCCTTGAACCTGTTTCTAGCTTTTCTTCAGAACATTCTACTAATTTCACTCTTACTTCCTCATGAGCTTTCATTAGAAAATTAACCTTATTAACTTCTTTTTCAGATCTATTTTCCGCGTTATCTACATGCAGAATTTCCATAAAGTAATCCGCTGGGTTTGAAAGAGCTGGACAAGGGTATTCTCGTGCATTAAAATAATCAACCGCATCTTTTGCATTTCCATGATATACAATAGTCCCATCACAAATCAGCATAAGTTTATCAAAATTCTTAAAAATATCTGAACTTGGTTGATGGATTGTACTTATCACAGTTCGACCTTTTGCCGCTTGTTGGTTAAGAATTTCAATAACATTATATGATGTAAAACTATCAAGTCCTGAAGTTGGTTCATCAAGAAAAAGTACACTTGGTGTTGTTATAAGCTCTATAGCAATACAAACACGTTTTTTTTCACCACCAGAGACACCTTTTACCGCTTCATTACCTATAAGAGTATGTTGACATTTCATAAGCCCAAGTTCGGTAAGGACTGAATCAACTTTTGCAATTTTCTGATCATCTGAACCTACATTTTTGAGACGAGCAGCAAAAGTTACGGACTCACGCACGGTAAGCATGTCTAAAAGAATATCGTCTTGAGTTACATAACCTATGTACTTGTAAAAATTGATATCGTAAATACTTTGTTTGTTTGCGAGGATTTCACCAGATAAAGAAATTCTTGATGAGTTTCTTACAGCACCAGTTAAAGCGTTTAGGAAAATGGTTTTTCCTGACCCTGAAGTCCCCATGATTGCTAAGAATTCTCCTGGCCTTGCAAAGCCAGTCATGCCTTTGAGAATTTGTCTTGAATCATTTTTAGACCTAAAGCCACATTCGATATTGTTCCATTCTAGGTATATCTTAACTATATTTTCGGAATCTTTTGTTTCCAACAGCCTTTGATTAGGCTCTTCAGTAAGAGGATCATATTGATTCGCCATTTATTATATTCTCCTAGTATCATCTTAGAGTTTAATATCGGCAGTGTTTGGAAATATTCATAAAGATATAGACTTAATGATATTATTGTGTGTATGGGGATTTTTTGGTGATAGATAAAATTGTTGAATGATTTTTTTATTTTATTAAGAGAATGATTGGAAGAGGTGATGCCATTGAGTGATTGCTGGATTTTGTATCGAATTGTCTGTTTTTAATTTTTTTGCTTTTTTTTGTGGTTAACTATTGTGAGATATTTTTTTGGAAATGTGATTAGAGTTAAACTTGTAGTATTTATTATGTTATGCTGTAGTTTTTATGTTAATTATGTTTGATATTTAGAGATATTTCGATTTGTATAATATTTCTATATATATAAGACTGTGATTTAAATTTACTTGATTTACTTGTATTTGTTTATAATAAGTGAATAGATATACTACTAGACGTAATTAGATTGCTATTGAAGTAAAATAAGAAACTAATGATTATAATTTAGTTTTATATACTTATATCAAATATTACACTGGCACCTACTAAAAATTACATCCTAATCTTACGATTTTATTTTTAATTATCTAATCAGCTATTTCCTTTTAAACCCTATCCAATATCTCTCACACTCCATCATATATAAAACAAAACATAAATTTTTTATCAAATCCTAAAATCCTTTTCCAGCATATTATCTAAAACTCAAAATCAAAGTAGAATCACATAAAAAACCCCTACCATTTCCTAGGCAACATAAAAAATCATTAACCAAATAAAAAATCATCCTTTTCTCACGTAAAAAATCCTCCAAATCTTTTTTTATCTCTCAGTAATTCTCAAATATGAAAGTCCTAACTTTCTTCAAGGAAAACAAAGACAAAATCATCTTAGGTGTTATTGTTTTTTGGCTCCTCTCAATAATTTTCAGTATCTTTTACCTCATATCCTACATAGTAACAGGTTACGGATCATTATTCTTATTTCTCATATCCCTAGGCTTTCTAATTCATTTCTGTACTCGTGTTGCCACATTTCCTGGAGCATATTGTTTATGGAGAAGGACTATGGAAAAATCTGCATTACAAAGCATAGCAACAAACACATGTAAAAAACTTGAAATCCTCAATGCAATACTTTTGGCAATACAAGATGAGGATTTTCAAAGTATATATGATAGGATATCTTTAAACACAATGCAAGGTATTCCAAAACATTTTGAAAGAATTATGAGGAATTTAGAATATATGAGGACTATGAAAATTAATGAAGAACAATTGAAAACATTGAATTTGTTTAATAATTTGCATCATGCGCTTCAGGATATTAAAGTGACTAGTAAATCATGTGATTTTAATCTTTATGGGTTTTTATCAAATCCTAAAGTATATAGAAATACTACTACAGAGTGTAAGGAAGAAGTGCAGATTGCTTTGAATTTGGTGAATACTTTGTATGATGTGATTAGAAAGACAATTAAAGAACCTGAGACTTTTAAAGAGTTTGTGGGGTCGTTGAATATTAGAAAAAGTGTACTTTTTGGGTCTTTGAGTTATATGAGAAATGATATTATTGATAAACTTAAAGCTGAACAGATATGGATAACATCATTTGATGGATGCAAAATAGACTGGTAATATATAAACAGCCTTTGGGTCCCTGGATCATCATCAACTACTATGCTTTATTGTAATCCAAATGGTGGCTTATATGAATTTACCTGTTTACAAAATGAATGGGTTGATTATTATTTAGACCTTGGATTTAATGTAATGCTTTGGAACTATAGAGGTTATGGAAGGTCTCAAGGGTTTCCTGACATGCCAAGTATTGTAGCAGATGGAGAAAAAGTATTTGAGTATATAAGAGATGTGAAAAATAGTGAAAAAATCGCTGTTCATGGACAATCTCTTGGAGGAAGCGTTGCTGCTAGGCTTTCTAAATGTGCTAATTTCGTTTTTGCTGATAGAACTTTTCGTGGACTTAGCGATGTTGCACTTTTTAACTATGGTAAAATCCCTTATCATATTTATAAACTTCTTGGACCTAGTGAAACTGATCCAGTTAAAGAATTTATTGCTTCAAATAATTATAAGGTTATTGGATGTGATTGTGAAGATGCAATGATCCCACATATTTCGTCTTTAAAAGCAGGAATAGTATTTACACTTAAACATCAATGTGAAATTTCAGGGACAAATATTTACTCTTTGGTAAATTCTTATAAGTCAGAAAAGGCGTTTAATAATCTTTTTGTCAGTCTTTCACAAAATCAATTTTTAAAGTCATGCAGAGATGAAGAAAGTCCAGAAATTGATGTTGTTGGAGCTTTATGTAATTTAGAAGTCCAAGGAAGAAATTTGTATAAAATATCAAAGAAGAGTGAAATGGAGCTAGAATTGATTTTGTGGATTGATATGGCTTATGTATGGCCTGAGAATAAAAAATCAATTTTAACTGCTGTTGAGGATATAGAGAAACTCATAGAAGATGCTAGTGATAGTATTCAAGCTAAATACTTGAATAGTATATGCAAAAACTTAAAAGAAATATTTAGTGAGAATTTTGAGGGGGAAGAAAAAAATGAGAATCCTGGGTTTATTTTGAACTTGAATTGTGGCCATAATGCTACACTCACACCGTATGAATTGTATTATTACAGATTGCATTTGAAAAGCGCTGGGCTTATAAAGTAGTTTAGGTAGAATAAAATAGTTTTATAGGTATTAATAATAGCAATAATCGATTGTAGATTTCTTATAAAAAACATTTCTTATCAAAATCTAATCTTTATGTCCTATAACATTTTACTCAAAAACATAAACTCATTTTCCCTAAAATCATCATATCAAACCGACACTTTCCCACAATAATTCATAAAAAAATCAATCTTCTCTAAGCAAACTTCTAACCCATCATCCTCCACAATCCTATCTTCAATTTTTAACATTCAAAATTTTACCCATAATTATTTTATAACCCACTTAAAATCATTCAAATAAACTCATCAAACCTCAAAAAAAAACATCTTATTTTCATGTAAAAATGATCTTCCAAAGAATTAATTTCAGATAATATCTAGTTAGATTATGCTGTTGCTGCCAGAATATCTGAATCTCCAACATCTAAAACAGATAACGTAGAAACTGCGTGCATTTTACCACAAGCCCTTCCTAGTTCATTGTTATCCCCAGTGTAATGATGGACTTCAACTTTTCCAAGCATACAATAATACTCGATTTCACTTTTTTTCAAAGGAAGAGTGTTACTGGCGATGAAAACCAACTTAGACTTACCTTGTCGCAAGCTTTTCAATGTACTTTTGTATCCGAGCACAGCTTTTCCACTTTTCATGACAAGAGCGAGTTTTGAATTCATACCTTCAGCTGACTTTTTTCCCTTCTTAACCATTTATAGCCTTAAGAAATATGAGACTTGTATTATTTTATATTGATTTTAATAGAAATTATTGTTTGATAAATTTCTTTGTCTAAGTCTGGAACTTTTGTATCGGGTTCTGTTGTAATTATTGTAGTGATTATTATAATATTAGGCAATATTTAGTTTTAATTATGATATCTAAATTGGATTAGTTCTTTTATGTCTTAGGATAATGAAAAAGGTCATTCGTATTAATTCGGATTTTAAATGATGTGAATATTTAAAGAGTTTTTGCTTGGGGTGCATATGAGAAATTATTTATATAAATTGATCAAATTAGATAAAGTTTATTATGATTTTATAATAAATAGCTTGCTAAGCCATAAAT
>MPUH01001259.1:0-19945 GCA_001970955.1 Stentor coeruleus
TTATCACAAAGTACTCAAACTTGTTAAAAACTCAGATTTTCTATAAGAATTGTTATATTATAAACAGAAATAAAGATAAAATGAAAAAATGGGTCTGGATTGATTTAGAACTCACAGGACTTGATGTGAAAAAAAAAGAGGTAAAGATAAAATGAAAAAATGGGTCTGGATTGATTTAGAACTCACAGGACTTGATGTGAAAAAAGATCAAATATTAGAAATAGCTGTGATTATAACAGATAACAAATGCGAAAACCCTCAAGAAGGTCCAGTTATAGTAATAAAAGCTGAAGACGATATTCTAAGATTAATGGACTCATATGTAAAAAAAATGCATAAAACTTCTGGGCTTACTAAAAAGGTTAGAGAAAGTTTAATATCTTTGGATGATGCAGAAAATACTGTGCTTGACTTTTTGCTAAAAAATAACATTGAAGATGCACCTCTTGCTGGGAATAGTGTGCATATGGATCGAATGTTTTTGATTAGACTTATGCCAAAGCTATTCCAAAATTGCATATCTCCTAAAAGAATTATTGATGTTAGTTCAGTCAAAGAAATTTATCTGGTTTATATTGATAATAAAGAGACTATTAAGAAAGCTGGAATGCATAGGAGTTTAGACGATATTTTAGAAAGCATAGCAGAACTCAAGTCTTATTTATGGATGTTTTCAAATTTTGCCATTGAAGAAAACTAGTGTAAGACAATTATTTTAGTTTAATTATGCAACTTTTTAGGTCTAAGCTTAAGAAAATTTATTATAAATTATTTTGTTATAATATGCTTTTTTTATATAATTTTATACTTTATTGTTCTGTAAATTTATATAAAAAAATCTAATAAATATTTCTTTAACTTATGAATCCTCAAAGTTATTTATAAGTGAATCCGTTTTTAACTTGTTTTTGTGATTTTTCAGCCAAGAATTTATTTTATTATTCAATTCACCTTGAGCTATTATATTATTAAAATTATTTAATGTTAATATATTATATGGTTTTATACTCCTTCATATTGAGGATATCAGTATTTTTTATTAGTATATATATAAATCTTATTACTATTTGTTTCGCAAAAATATTTGATACTGATGATTTTTTGTCTAAGGTCAAAGCTTAAATCAGAGAACAATATGAAGTGATCAAGATTAACTGATGTGTAGTTAGGAAAAATACTAGGGTAGTTGCAAAAGAGCTACAAGACTTAAAGAAAATTCTTAGATACCCACAATCTCTGTCAAGAAAACAATTTGGTGTGGTTGACTCTTCTCGAAAGGAATAATAAAAATATTTAGCAGTTTCAAGCATTTTTCGTATAGCTTAATCTAACTAATTCCCAAAATTACATATAAAAAAAATAATAAGTTTTGTCAATTCTACCTATCAAAAATTATCTTTCACAAAACCTAAATCAACCTAAGCCCAAACTCGAAAATATATATTAAAATAACTTATAACATCAAAGCCTTCTTCACATATCTTTATTTCCAAAAACTAAAAGCTCAAACTTCTTACACAAAATAAAAAAAAAATCTAACCTTCACCATCATCTTAAAATCCATAATTTTCAACAAAATCATATCAAAAATATAATTTTATAAACCTTTTACCCTAACTAACCTTCTTCCACACCCCAACAAGCCCATTCCTCCTAAAAAAATCAATTCTAATCACAACCACTCTCTAAAAAAAAAAAAAAAAATCAATACAAAACTAAAAATCATATCAAAAAAATTCTACTTCATATATACGATCTATTAATATCCTCGAAAGCGTTTTGGTCTTCTACTATACGCATATCCTCTTCTAAAAGATGCACCCATACTTCTTTTTTTCATCCCAGGAATATTTGTTCTTTTCGGTAATACTTTTAATTTTCTCCCTTTAAAAGTTTTATCATTCAAACTCTGTGCCTTAAATACACTTGTAGGATCGGAAAACTCTATATAAGCATATCCTTTAGGTTGCATTGAATGTTTATCTGTTGGTATAGTCACTCTTTCTATACCCCCACATTCCTTAAAAATTTCTCTAAGCTCTTCTGTACTTGCTGAATAATCCACATTTCCTATAAAAATCGATCTCTTATCTTTTTCTTCTGACTCAGCTGGATCTTGTTCTTTCTTTTGTTCAGAGTCACTATTTTTATCTTGTGATTCCTGCATTTATTTATTATAAGATTTTGATTTATATGTAAAATTTTATTAGATTTATGAAAATTATGGTAAAAGCTTATGGGATTATTGAAATTTAACACTTTTTTGGTTTTAAATTAGGCTCTTTGATGCTGGAGAGGTAGGAGAGTAGTAGTTTTTTTAGTAAAAGATAAAGTTTTTTATCGGATTGAAATTTTAGGTATGTGGAAGGGCTGTGTTTTTGGATTAGGTGTTGGAGTTTTTTAGTTAGGTTGAGGTTTTTGTCGCTTGTGGTTAAGAGATCTGTGATTTTTGATGGTATTTGGGCGTGAGTTTTGGTTTTAAGCATGGCTTGTAGAGAGTTGAGGACTTTTGATGAAGTGTCTGAATTATTTTTTGTTGGCTTTTTCTCACAGTAGTCGTGGACGATACTTTCAAGGTCAAGGAGCTTTTGCTCAGTATCTAAAAGGCTCTGAACTCTCATTGACTTTTTGTCTTGGTAAGAAGCGCTTATGGTTTTTAGTTCTTTAACTTTTTCAGTTAAATTATTTTCTTCATGAGGACTTTCGTTTCTCTCCCTAAGCCTATGCACTGTTTTTTCCAAAAGCTCATTATTTTTAATTAATTTCCTACACTGAACCATCAATTTCTGTAATTCCAAATCTTTTTTCTTAACCTTATCCACTAATTTCTCAATCTTTTCCTTATCTCCCAAACTCCTCCCATCTGCTTCAGAATATTTTTGTTTATCCTCTTGATTATTCTTCATTTCATTGCACATAATCTCAAAATCTCTTATTCTATCCTGACACTTTTGCACTTCATTTATTAAATACTCATTCTCTCCTTTCAAATTATCAACGAATTCTTTATATTCTTCTAATTCCCTATCTTTTTGATCCAAAATTTCAATAAGTTCTTTATTTTCTTCATTAACCTGACTAATTTCATAATTTTTATCCTCAAGCAATTTTTCCAAAGCTGTTTTTTTCCTTTTTTCATATTCAAGGATTTTTTCATAATCAGCAAACCTATCACATTTATCTTGTTCATATACAAAATCTTCATCTAAATCAGGACTTTTATTATAATCATCATCTGTACCTGGAATTTTATGATAATTTTCAAGAGAAACTGGGTCGATTTCTTTGTTTTTCTCGTCAATTAAAGGTGGCTTATCAAAAAACTCATTTGATGGAGAAAACTGAACTTTTTGTGAAGATGAAAGTTCGTCTATAGAAGAATCTGATTCACTTTCACTACCGAAAACTATATAATCTGAGACATAAGCGATTGGGTTTGAAACTTTTTCTGAGTTTAGAGAGTTTATGTCTTTTAAAGCGGGCTTTTTTTCAGTTGGTAAAAGCTCTTCAGTTAGCCCATATGTGCCAAAGTTGTTAGATATTTGTTTGATCGAATCTTTTATTAGAGATAAACGCTCGTCTACGTTGTATTGAAGAGGGTTAGACATTATTATATATATTTATTAAAACATCNGATTCAATCTTTTACTTAGAGATAAACGCTCGTCTACGTTGTATTGAAGAGGGTTAGACATTATTATATATAAAAATAATCGATTATTTAATTATTTCTATTAATACATCTTTATCATAAGTTAATTTTCACCCAAAAACTCATAAATAAATTTATATCCACACACAAAACCTTCTATATAAAACTTTTTTCTTATACAAAACCCAACTACAAATTCTGATAATTATCAAACCCTTTCTGACAAATGTTAAATTATTTTATAACTTGACTAATGAAGTCTAGACGATGCCAATCCTATTGTCGACGATGGGGTCTTATAAAATCCAGGTCCTGGGCTCTCAATAAATCTAAATTTCGGCACAGCCTTGGGAAAGGAAAATCCAGGGCTTCTTTGCACACTAGGTAATTGATAATATCCAGGTGCAGGAGTTAAAAACGAATCATGGATCATTCGTTGCTGTTTAGGGAATTTTACTACTGGGCTTTGTCCTATACTTGCAGTTAAATTTGGTGAATAATGCCCAGGTCCAGGAATATCAATTGGATGTAAACTTCTTGTTCTAGCTTTACTTATGCTGTAATTATATCTTACTTGATTCACTTCCCATGAATAGTCTCCAGGACCTGGTGATCTGTATCTTATATTACTAAGTGCACGAGGGGATTTACCTATAGTAAAACCTTTACGTTTACTGAATAAATCAGGACTATACAGTCCTGGGCCTGGGTTTTCAGATGCTTGGAACATTTGCCTAGGGCTTTTAGTGAATGAGTATGCAGGAACACTACCTTTATCACCATTATATGGATTATAATCTGATGGTCCTGGCAATAGTTCCTTTGGAGATGTAGAGTTTTCAGCTTTGCCTATAGTATAAGCTGGAGGTACTGGAGTTATCATAATAAATCTGATATAAATGGGAAAGAACTGCTCATGTCTTAAAGGACCAGAAGAAGAAAAGCAAGTAAGCTTAGCTCAGCCTTTAGAATTTGACCATAACATGCGTGCTCGTATTGAAGAAGAGAAAAAAACCTCTACAAATTTTGAAATCGACATCAAGCCTTTAATCAAATTACAGAGTTTCCTAAGAGGATACATAGATCGGAAAAAAGTTAAATCAATGAAAGAAATGACTGTGACAATATCTACTAGTAATGATAGGAATTTAAGAGACAATAATGACTCTAGAGCTGGAGATACTATCCAAAGGACGGAAATTAAAGAAATACACCCTTCAAAAATACCTGATTATTCAACCCATGCAACAAGAAATGTAGAGAATATGTTAGGACCTTTTATATATTCTGATAATTTTAATGATGATACTACAGTGCATAAGTTGGGACCGGTAGAAATGGAAAACGGGGCGATTTTTATTGGAGAGTGGAATGATACTAAAGAAAGACATGGCCGAGGTTGTCAAGTATGGAATGATGGGAGTAAATATGAAGGTTATTGGCAACATGATAAAGCTAATGGTAAAGGTCGGCTTATTCATGCAGATGGGGATGTTTATGAAGGGAATTGGAAAAATGATAAAGCTCATGGTAAAGGGACTTATATGCATACAAATGGGGCAAAATATGAAGGGGACTGGGAAAATGATAAACAACATGGGAAAGGGATTGAAACATGGCCTGATGGGGCAAAGTATGAAGGTGAGTATAAAATGGGAAAAAAACATGGAAAAGGAAGGTTTTGCTGGGCTGATGGGAGCTCGTATTATGGGGATTTTGCTGACAACAATATAAATGGTTTTGGGGTTTATGAATGGAGTGATGGGAGAAAGTATCAAGGGGAATGGAAGAATAATAAAATGGATGGAAAAGGAGAGTTTACGTGGAGTGATGGGAGAAAATATAAAGGAGACTATTGGGATGATAAAAAACATGGATTTGGGATTTTCAACTGGCCTGATGGTAGAGAATATAAAGGTCAATGGTTTAATGGAAAACAACATGGTAAAGGTACATACTATGTACCAAATATTGGTTATAAAGATGGAGAATGGAAAGATGGCAAACGTATAAAATGGAATGAGACCTAGAGTTTATTAAACATTTTAACCTTTAAACTAGCATCCATTTGTTATTTTAATCTTTAAATCATTAAAAATTTTAATATATATTTGATAATATGTTTACTTTCATGGCAAAATTAGTTTTTCTTTTATGACTTTATAATATACTCTCCAGCTCTAGTTTATGCTTTTTTATATTTTTTTTATTATATTATTGTAGATGATTATAAGTATTAATAATAGTGTCTATTAGATTTTAAATTTTGAAAAATGTTTGTTTCTCTAAGTTGAAATTTTTTAAAAATCATAATTTTTTTGAACTCATCAAGATTTTATTTTTTCCTTATTAAATTTTCTCTTTTTTTGAACTTTTTCCTCCAGTATTTGTCTATAAGTATTATCTCTTTTCTTATCATAACCCATGAAGTACTATTTTTTTTCATTGTATTACATAAAACAATATCCTAATATATATTTTCATAGCTTCATATAAATCCAGCTTTCTTTTTTTATATACTAAAATCTAATATATAAAAGTAGCCATACCAACAGCAATGCTTCAACTTTCACATATTTTTTTACCAGTTTACAATATTTTTAACTCAAGCCACTAAGGAAAGCATAACCCTTTCCCTAATACCAAACTTTAACTGATTTTCAATACCAAATTTCCATTATAATTATCCATATAAAATTTCACCAAATAACTGTTTAATCATAATAACCCTAATATTTCTTAATCAACCTAATTCAATAATTTACTATCTTTTATTTTAACTAAATCACTCAACACAATAATTCTATGACAATATGCAAATTTTCTAACAAACATAATCATATTTGTCAAGGTACAAATCTTATAAATAATGGCGAACTATATTCATCTACTTGCTATTATATGCTTCCATTCAGTAATTTCTAAAAGTATCCCTGAAATTTATGAACGATTCGATTGGATAAATTTTACCTTCACAGATTTCATCAATGCTTCTAGATATGTTTCGCAGGAAGAATATAAAAATTGCATGCCTGCAGGAATCAAATTAAACTCAGATGAAGATGTTTTTGTATCAATTCCCAGATGGAAAGGTTGTTGGCCAGCTACTCTAAACAAGCTCGTCTTCAATGATTCTTTAAACAAAACACTATTTCAACCATTTCCTAGCTTTGAAGGAAATGCAATAAATAACTCAGATTCTCTTCAGTCAGTATTAGGATTCGAAATAGATTTAGATGATAATATTTGGGCTCTTGATCAAGGAAGAGTAAATAACCAGGCAATAGACGGAGGGATGAAACTAAACAAATACGCAAAAAATGGTACCCTTTTAGATCATTTTGATTTATCAAGTGTAGCATATCCAGAATATTCTTTCCTTAATGACTTAGTTATTGATTCTACAGGGAAATATATATATATAACAGACTCAGGGATTCCTATAGATACTACAAATCCTCTTCGCCCAGCACTTATAGTATTAAACTTAGCTAATAGGTCATTAACAAGAGTTCTTGAAAATGATACATCAGTCATGCCAGATCAAAGCTTATGGATAACAATAAATCATCAAAGAGTCAATCAAAACTCTCCAATGGAAACTGGTGCAGATGGGATTGCATTATCATGTGATAAAAGAACTTTATATTATACACCTCTTACAAGTCGTACTTTATATGCAATAAACACTAAAGTTCTTCAAACTGCAACATCTCAATCAAATATATCAGAACATGTAGTCAAATTAGGCTATAAACTTTCAGCTAGTGATGGTTTAATATGCTCACAAAATGGCCATATGTATTTAACTGCACTTGAATTAAATGCAGTACTTTTTCAATCTGATATAACACCTAATGCTGAAAATTTCCAATTTAATGTTTTTTCACCTATAGTCAATAGTTCAAAATTAATATGGCCTGATACTCTTGGATTTAATAATGTTAGAAAAGAACTGTTTATTGTTGCTAACCAATTGCAAAACTTTATGGCTGGGACAATAAATTTTAATGAACCACTTAATNGCCTGATACTCTTGGATTTAATAATGTTAGAAAAGAACTGTTTATTGTTGCTAACCAATTGCAAAACTTTATGGCTGGGACAATAAATTTTAATGAACCACTTAATGGTGATGCGAATTTTTATATATGGAAAGTATATGTGAATGATAGAAGTTATCTAGAAGATTGCATAACATCTTCTTCAGGAAGTGATGAAGATCAATTCCCTGTTTGGGCTATTGTTTTAGTTGNTGGTGATGCGAATTTTTATATATGGAAAGTATATGTGAATGATAGAAGTTATCTAGAAGATTGCGTAGCATCTTCTTCAGGAAGTGATGAAGATCAATTCCCTGTTTGGGCTATTGTTTTAGTTGTTGTTGTTGTTTTAGTTGTTGTGATTATTGCAGTTTGTGCAGTGAGGAATTATATGCAAGCAAGGAAAAAACGTAAAACATTTTTATAGTTAAATAGAAATAGATACAGATTTTATATAAATATTTGAATATAAAAATGAATGAAAGAAGAGATATCATAAGTGGACAAGAGGGTTCAGGGTATATCAAACCTGGAGAATTTTCTCGGGATGGTAAGAGAATGTTTAATACTTATAAGAATCAACAGACTTATAAATTTAGTGATGAAAGTCAAACTCAAATGAATCCTTATGTCCAACCGGCATCTAAATTCATAAAAGACTATCCAGTTCCAATTGAAGAAGAATTTGTTTATGAAGATTATGGAGCTGCGATTAAAGAAAATATCCCAAGAGCTCCTGTAAGAATAGAAGATCCAAAAAGGGCATATGCTCAGGAGCTGCTAAACCAGATAAATTTTAAAAATCAGAAAAAAGCTGAGGAACAATATGAGAAAGATCAAATATTAGCTATGAGTCAATTTGAAATGCAGCAATATCGTGATGAAGAAGAAAGAAAAAAAAATTATGCTAGACAGAAAATCAAAGATTATAGAGATATGCTTGAACTTCAGGCAAGAGTTAAAAAACAAATTGGGTCTGAGACTGATGAAGTTAGAACTTTTAGTGAACCTAAGTCAGAAAATAGATACTCGAAAAATACTCGTAGTAGTCCTTATAATCCTATTACTGGAGAACCATATGGGGATAATGAAGGAAGTAGGGTAAGGAATGATTCTATTAAAGGGAATGAGAAAAGTTTAGCAAGTTATGGGAACTTAGTTTTACAAGCAAGACGACCTTACTAGATAATCTTGCTTTATTCTAAATTTGGCCAAAGAGGATTTTATTAGATACTTTTTTTATGTTTTGGGGTTGTAATGATTTTATGGTAGGCTGTGAGAGAAGGTAATGATTTAAAGGTTTAAAGGGTTTTTTATTTTATTCAAAAAGTGGATTTTATGAATGAAAAGCTCAATTATTTGAAGATTTTAGATGATTTGTAGGTTTGAGTTATGATGAGGTTATGAATTTATTGTATGAAATAGTATTTTAGGATTGTGCGAAATGAAATGTTTGTTATCGAAAGAGCGTAAAAGTTTTATTTAAAATCAAAAAGAAAAAAATAATGCATTAAAGAAAGTTTATTATGATGTTTCTTGCAGAGTGTGTTATTATCCTTAAGAATAGGTTAAATGAATATAGATATATATTTATATGCTTTTATTGGAGTATTTTAAAATTGAATATATCATTATAAGATTCTTAGTAAGTATCCTGAAACTTATTATTACAATAAAAATGATCATATAATCATTTTTTTATAGAAGAATAAAGTATAATTAATGTTTTTGAATATTTTAAATATAAACTATATTAAGAAGATGGACTTTAGCAATGAAGTTATCATGAGAACTTTGGATAGTATTAGTAAATGAGCTAAAGGATATATATTAAAGAATAAATTTAATATCAGCAGCTATAAATTTGAAGTTCAAAGAGTTTATAGAATAGGAATGCTTTTTACGCTGACAAGATTGTTTTAATTGCACCAGACACAGAAAAATAACAAAACCTACTAAGAAAATCGACGAGAAACTTCAGATTAAAAAATAGTAAAACTCAACTATGAATTTATAGTGACAATCAGTTAAAGGCATTCTTAATAATACTATAAACCATAAATTATTATAAAGAATAAAATACATTTTATGGTTAAAAATTATAAGTTATTAGTAAAATTATATTAATTTTAGGAGTTCCCTATAGTTATTGTTAAAGTCATGAAAGTTGCTGAGATTTTTGAATCTTTATTTTCGAAATAATCTGAGTTCTGTTGATTTACTGCATCATTTATGACTTCAGTCCAAGCTTTTTCTAGCCTTTTAATTTTGATTATAAGGGTGATGATAATAAAAAGAAGACTTATTAGAGCAAATGCGAGAAATACCCCAGTAGCTTCTTTTTTCCATTCAGAACTCATTTTCAATAAAGACATGATAAGTAAAATTGCTAGAAATCCAATAACAGATAAAAAAATTCCTAGTAAGCTTTCGCTCCAAATAGGATAATATTGAGCATTTATTTCATCAAATTGTTCAAATTTACCTTTAAGCTCGTTTTCATTAAATAAACCTTGTAGGGCAAAATTTTTAGCATTAAAACCTTCTTTTGGATCGTAATGAATTTCCATTGTCCCTTGGTAATCTTTATTAACAATCCTTGTCTCATTCAAGTTTCCAATATCTTCACTCTTATGTTTCTGAGCATTTTGAGGGTTACTTTGGGCAAGTGTTGATGAACTTGACGCTATAGGAGGTGGCCTTAAATTCTGCGATAAAGGTAAATCTTTAGGTTGTGGACGAAACTCTGGCTTAGACCCTGGGACAATTTCAGCCCTAAGGTCTCCACCATATTGCTGAGGAATAGGCACAGGGTTCACAGGATTCCCATATCCATTAAGTTTTTTTTCAACTTTCCTAAACTGATTACTAGGAAGTAATGAAAAATGCCCATCACCTTCAGCTGAGCTATGATCATATACTTTACACCATCTATTTTGGTTTTCATCAAATCCAACTTTTTTAAAATCCACATTCTGCCCTGGGTATGAAAAGTTATAAGGGGCAAATTTCATATCAAAAGAACTTTCTATATGTGGATCACTTACACTATATAAGAAAAATGTTATGTCGGTACAGTTTTTAGCACGAAGTTGTTTACAAGAAACTGAACATGTACAATTTTGTGAATCACGGATATAGAATGAACCTCTAACAGGAGCAACATAGAATTTACAATTAGTACAACTGTCTATGTAAATTGTTTCAGAGATGTCTAATATGAAAACTTCACAGTCTGATAGTTTTTCCATGTTGAAAACTTGGCTGTTGATTGTGTTTGGCAATTTTAACAGGGTTTGATTTTTTATGTCCTTGAAAATAAAATCTTCTGGGATTTTACTCATATTTATTAAGAGAGTTATTTTGATATTATGATTTAATGCAATTGCGTAAGATTATAGGTTTTTTTGGTTTTATGATAAATTTATGGTTATTAGATAACTATAAATAATGATGTGTTAGATATTGGTATATGAAGAGGATTTGAGGAAGAAATAATGAAATGGCTTGAAATAAGAATTTAAAGTAGTGGAGTATGAGTATTATGTAATTTGTATATAATTATATATTAAAAGCATGATAATTTTCGACAATAAATCACTTAAAACTATGCTTAGACTCAAAAAAATCATAATACAATAACTATTTGATTCATAATATATTCTAAATTTAATAAACTCTTAATAAATATACCTCCCACCACTTAAACTATCAATACACCTAAAATATAACCCTTTTCTTACTTATAAATTCCCTTCAACCCACATTAAAACCTTAAATCCTCCAAAAAAATCTCTCTTCTCCCACAAACTCACAAACCCAACAACCATATCAACCTCTCTTATCAACACCCAAAATCTTTCATAAATTTCTATCATAACTAGGCAAAATTCATACATAAAACTCCATAATCCTAATCAAACCTTTTCAAAATCCTTCTCATCTTCCTTTATATAAATGGTAGCAAGTCACTTTCTCTATTGTGGACTATGTATTATCAGTACCTTCCTACAAGAGTTTACCCTATATCGTAACAGCATGTTATTTGACATACCTCTCTCCCCATCATTTATCCAAAAAGGCCCCTGTCTTTTCATCTTATACTTTCTTGGTTTATTCATAGATTGCCTTTCCTTACTTTATTTACCTCTTTTAACCTATATCCTCCTTTGTTCATATCATTTAGTGTTTTTCAAGTATTTTCATATAGTAGATCATGATTTATCTTTAAGTAGTGCTGAAAAATTAGGGATTATTTTTATAGTTTTAAGCTCTATTTTATCTGGAACTTTAGGAGGTATACAAAAAAATATTGAAGTTATCGCTATAGACTCATTTTTCTTTATCTATGGGCTTAGTAGTATATGTATATTATTAGCTCTTAGAAGACTTGGGTTTTATGGTAAAAAAGTTACTTTAGAAGCTAGTCTTCCTGCGAATATTAGCGTTTTTTTGGTTGGGTCATTGAAAATATCGATGCTGATTGGGATTAAGTATATTGGAGAAGACTGGAAAAATGCTTTGTATCCGTTTTTGTTGTTGGGGTTTATACTTATTAGTATGAGTAGTAGTTTTTTAAGAGCTTTGAAAAAACAGCATGATATTGTTTTGTTGTATGGAGCTTATCAGATGTGGGTGTTAGTATTTGGTCTTGTAGCTGGGTTTGGGTTTGTATTTTATGGAACTAGTTATAATGTACTTGAAATTTCGAGCTGTGTTATGAGCTTTTTTATAGGAGAAATCGGAGTGGTACTTATAACGTATCAGCGAATGGAGTTTTTGAAAATGAAATCAGAAGACAAAAACGTAGTACTTCCTCCACAGTCTTCAGCTATGGATCAAGATATGAATGATGATCCACAAAACTTAGAATTGAATATCTATGATGACAACTTGATGGACGCTGAAATTATTGATGAAGATTTGCTTATTAAAACTATTAGAAATATAAATTAAAACTTGCAAAGTCACATAGTAAAATAACTTGAGTAAATGTGAATTTTAATCTAGAATAGAAGGATTATTGATAATGGTTAAATTTTGCCTATAAATGATTTTTTGATATGTACCAGAGATTGGTGATTTTTTGATATAAGAGCAAAGAGGATAATGTTTATTTTTTTGAAGAGAAAATAGTTTAGAAATTGGATAATTTATAGAATATTATGAATTAAGAATCAAATAGCTAAGCAAAAGCTGGAAAAATAATAAATTGATGGTTTGTAAGATAAACTTTTTAGTGCACTTTTTCAAAATAAATTGCAAGAAAATACTATGAATATAATATAGTAAAATGACTTTACCTTAATCATCATTATAAGCTTGAAAATAGAAATATTTGTTGTGTCGATTAGATTTTACTTATTAATGAATTCAGCAAAATATACCTATTTAATTATTATAGAAATAAAAGGGTATTTAATATAAATAAATTCTGCCAAACAATAAATAAGTCACAGCAATTCTATATAAAATCTTTAAACACACACACAATTTTCACTAAAAAGTTATATAAAGCCCCAAAGTCTTTATTTCTATCAAAATACATAAAAAATACTATAAAACCCACTTTACACACCCTTTATATCTATCCTAACCCAAACCTTTATTCAATTACCTAATACAAAAATCCACAACCAAACGACATTTCACCTAAACTTCTTCATCTTATTTCCAACATTATCACCACACTTTATCAAACACAATCCTTAACATCTCTCCACAAAAAACTCCATAAAAATCTCCAACAAAACCTCCCAAAAAAAATCCTTCTCACTCCTAAACCCCAAAAAAATATCCCTATCAAACCTCCCATCCAAAATCATAATCTTACAAATTCCAATACTTTCAAAAAAAAACTCCATATCAACATACAATATTTTCCATAAAATATTTAATCTAATACCAACATCCAATCATCTTCATTCTTATTCTATAAAACTTTATATCCTAATCTTCAAAAGTTTTTATTTCTAAATCAATTCTATACAAAAAAAACCATAACTCTAAATACAATGAAAATAATAACCTAAATCCACAACTAATCATAATCCAAACATCCCCATAATCCTTATAATAAACCTAAAACAAAAATATAATCATAACAACACCCTTAAGACATTCATCCTTCATCGTAATCTAACATGAATCTTTTAAATTATTACAAAAACAACACTTAAGAATATGGCTCCTATAATGGATACATCAAAAAGAATAGAACTCGGAGTGACATCCATAAAGCGAATTTACGAAATCTGGCCTGGAAAAAACCGATTCCTATTTAGTGGGCGAATTATGATTGGTCCAAAAGAAGACCTAAAACCATTTTCTATCACCCTATTCATACTGGTGAGCCTTGAGATTATCTTTGTCTTATTCATATGTCCCTATTTGTGGTACGAAGTGAGTTATATAATCCCAATGATATCCTTACAACTATTTATTATATCTCACTTTCTTATGTTTCTTACTATAATAACTGACCCTGGAATCATCCCACGTAAAGAAATTTTTCAAGCAATTGGAGAAATCCCTGATGTTTTTGCATCTGAAGGGACTGACAAAAAGAAATTCTGTAAAACTTGTCAGATTTATAGACCAGCAAGATCTAATCATTGTAGAAAATGCGATAATTGTGTTGAACTTTTTGACCATCATTGCCCATTTGTCAATGCTTGTATTGGGAAAAATAATTATAAGTATTTTATCGGCATGGTTTTTTCTCTAACTTTACTTGGAGGGATGAACATTGCTGGGGTTATTTTGTTTATATTTTATGATGGGGATACTGGAAGAAGTTCACGTTCATGTAAGATTTATTTAGTAGTAAAAAATGATACGTTTTTGATGGNATTTATTTAGTAGTAAAAAATGATACGTTTTTGATGGCAGTTGCTGTGATTTTAGCTTTAAGTATTACATTATTGACTGCTTTGGTTTTTTGTTTGTGTGTTTTTCATATGAAAATATCGATGTCTGGGGAAACAACTAAAGAATTTCGTTTGAATATCAGGCAGAATCAGAACACGGCTTGGTATGGAGAGAAGAGTTGGTTTCATCCAAGGCTTTTAATTCAAACTTTGTAAGTATATAAAATTAGAGGATTGTATATTGTAAGATTTTTGGTTTTTTTTGTGTGAATGATTAATTGTCAGATTTAGATTTTGGTTTAGAATTATGGGTTTAGAGTTTATTTATAAGGATAAAGAGAAAATATGAGGAAAAGGAAAAGCTTGGCAGGATTGAAGAAAAATTTTAGGTTAAATGATGAGGTGTAAAAATATGGAGTAAATCTGAGGAGAAAGTTAGCTTTTTTGATATACTCACAAATGGAAATTTAAGTTTTTAAATCATAATTGGTTGTGATAAAAATCTTTGAGAAATAATGAGTATATATACTAAATTTATATTTTCGTTAATGGATCTAAGAGGTATCAATAAGACTAATAATCCTACAGGTTTAAGTGATAACATAAGTACCAGTGTAAAAATTGTAATAAAAGGTCAAGACAAGAAGTTAGTAGAATTTTCTAATCAAAGTCGTAAAAATCAATTCTTCTTAGGCAGCTACAAAGGAGTACCAAAATCAGTATCATCTTCTCATTTTAAAGAACATGAAATACCTAAAGAAAGCCTCAATACCCAAAACAATTCTGAAGTAACAAAAAATCACTTTTCACTTGGTAACTATTCTAACGATTACACTACAACCGCATCTGATTCTTTTGTAACACATGAAAAAAACTCAAATCACTCAATAAAAACTGCACCTTCCAGTCATATCTCCCTTGGTGACGATAAAGTGAAAATGACTTCAACCGGGCATTCAGAATTCATGGCAAAGAAAGTTACAAAACTATCAAAAACCGATATGGAAAAAATCAAAGAAAATCATCACAAAGCTCATTTTCACATAGGTACTTATGAATCTACCTATTCGACAACAAATAAAGAATATCGTGCATCCAGTGTATCTAATCCTAAAAAATTCATCCCAGACTCAACTCCTCATGTTGTATTCGGTAACTACAAACCAACTATGACAACTGAAAAACAGGAAAATTATGTAAAACCAGAATATTCAATGCAACTTGATGAGAAAAACATTGAGGAAATGAGAAAATCTCATGTTTTTATGGGTAAAGAAAAACCAGTAAGAGTTTCAACATCTGTAGACTCATTTCAAGGTAAACAACTATGCTATAAGTCTAAATCTCAAAAAAAAGACTATCCAACTAATATATCCTTAGGCTCTTCTATACAAAAATGGCAATCTAGTTACTCTTTAAATTATTTTAATCGTAACTATACACCTTATTCAAAATATCAACCAAATGAGAATTCAAATATATTATTCGGCACTTGGGATAATTCAGTATCTAATCAGGATTTATCTGTTAATTCTAAAAAAACTCAGATTTCATGTAGAAAAACAACAGGAAAAGTTAATTTTCAATCGCATGGACCATTAACACCACAAAACAGAACATCAAAATATGGTAAAAATAATAATTTGTCGTTTGGGGATTTTAAAAATAAGTTTGAAACCAGTTATAAAAGGTATGGAGAAAACAGTGGAAAACCTTCGAAGATTGATAAAGAGACTTTGAAAAATATTACTAGTTGCCATTTTGTGTATGGGAATTATGTAAATGATGGGAAGTCTAAGTTCCAAGATGATTTTAAAGCACCTGGAAGCTTACCAGAAAAGTATGATTTATCATGTAATGAGAATAGGAAAAATCATATGAATTTTGGTGAAAAGCAGGAGAAGTGGGAGTCGACTTATATGAAAACTTTTAAAAAATAAAGGGTTTTATGTAGGATAATATTTTTTGATAAGAAAATAGCATTGAATTTTTGTGAAAAAATAAGGTAAAAATTATAGTGATTAAAAAATCAAAGGATTTTGGTAATATTAAGAAAATAGTTATGAATAATTTATAAATCAATATTCCTATTAGATCATTAATATTTAAAACTTATACTACTACATGAAGAATTTGATAAATTCATCACCTTTACTGATGTGATTATAATCTTTTAAGCTCTAGATTCAAAAGTTCCATAAATGATTTCTTTAAAATCCTCATAAGTAATAAGTCCACCAGAGCTATTCACAGTTTCAATAATACTTTGAATTTGTTCATCAGTCACATGTCTACCTATATACTCTAAAGCCCTTCTTAATGATTCTTCAGTAAGCACTCCTTTATTATCAACATCAAGCTGTTTAAAAGTTAGCCATAAAGCCTCTTCCATGGTTTCTTTCTTTGCCATTATTGCTCCTGAAATAAAATCTGAGTAGTAAATCATCCCAGTATTATTACTATCCATTGAACTGATAACTTCAATTATTTCACGCTCACTTAAACTACCAAGTTCTTTTAATGAATTAATAAGATCTTCAACTTTAACTAAACCAGATCCTGATGTATCAAGGCTAAAAAACAAATCCTTAAGCCTTTCAAGTCTCTCTTCTGGTATATGTTTAACCATAAGTCTCAGTGCTTCTCTTTGAAAAATGCTATTCCTACGAAAATTTTTAAATGACTCATAAATACTCGCAGTCATTAAAGATTCTCTTTTTTGTAAAGATACAAACCATTCATGATGCAAAGCATCCATAGCAGAATATCTTTTTTCAGAGTCAACAACAAGTAGATTTGATAGTAAATCCTTAGCTGTTCCTGATACCGATTCCCAAACTTTTTTAGAAAATGAATATGTTCCACTATTGAGTTTTTTATAAACAACACCTAAATCATTATCAAAAAAAGGTAAATCCCCAGAAAGCATAGTATACATAAGAACACCTAAAGACCACATATCGCATTTACAATCATAATTTCCTTTAAGAACTTCAGGGGCGACATAATAAATTGTCCCAACTTGAGAGTGTAGCTGTTCGAAATTTTTCCCGAATTTGTTGGAAAGCCCAAAATCAACAAGTTTCAGTTCTTTAGTGGCACAGTTTGAATCAAAGAGAAAGTTTTCTGTTTTCAAATCTCTGTGGACGATTTTTAAACTGTGTAAGTGACTTACGGCCATGAGCATTTTTCTCATGTAAACACGGGCTTCACTTTCATGAAGATACCCTTGAGAGGTTATTTTTGTGAAAAGTTCTCCTCCTGAACAGTATTCCATGACAATAAAGATATGGTTACTATCTTCATATGTATCGTAAAATTTGATAATATTAGGATGATCTACTTCTCTTAATACATCAATTTCTCTTCTTAAAAGGTCAAGTTCAGTGTTTTCTACTTCTTTTTTGTTGATCTTTTTTATAGCGAATTTGTATTTATGATTATCTTTTCTATGTGCTAACCAAACAGTTCCGAAAGATCCACCCCCGATTTTCTTTGATAGTTTGTATACTTGGTCGATAGGTAGACCATTGGAATGCTCGATAGCTTTAGGAAAAGAGTCACATTCCTCGTTGTTTGAAAAGCATGCGCCCATATTATTTAATTTAGATGTATGTAAGAGTAATTAAAGAAAATCATTTAACATGTNCAGACCATTGGAATGCTCGATAGCTTTAGGAAAAGAGTCACATTCCCCGTTGTTTGAAAAACATGCGCCCATATTATTTAATTTAGATGTATGTAAGAGTAATTAAAGAAAATCATTTAACATGTTTTTGAAGTGAGAATTATAATTAAAAGATTATATGCTTTTAGAAAAGTTATATACTTATAAGAATATGTGATATNTTTTTGAAGTGAGAATTATAATTAAAAGATTATATGCTTTTAGAAAAGTTATATACTTATAAGAATATGTGATATAATTATTGATTATATGCAGCTTGTTTTGTAAAGTAAAAAATAGATGCTTTTGATTTATATTTTTTTATAAGGTTAGTATTTTGAAATCGATTTTAGTGTATTGGGAAATTATTTGATAATTTTTATTATATTAGGAATGATTTGTTTAGATACTTAAAAATTTGACAAATTAGGTGATGATGACTAAATATAATATCCTTTCTTTTAATACTTACATATAAAACAGCACCTTTATTCACATTTGCAAAAAACGCTAATTTATCATACAAAATAAATCATAATATCAATGTATATCATACAAAACAAAGTGCAACCCTATGCAAAATATCTTTTACTTTAGTAGCAAAAATTATATTCTTATTTCAACACATCAAATTGGCGAAGTAATTAGCATATATCTTACAAATTCCTAAATAAAACCGAGAATTTTTTAATAAACTTTATTATGGATTAGCTAGATATCTAGTTTCAGCTTCCCTATAGTCTTGAGCTGTAGCACAAGCCATACAGCAAAAATACATAAGGCAATCTTCGAAATAATTTCCTTGAATCATCAGAACTTTCTTTATTTTTTGTCTGTTGTAAGCCATACCAAAACAGCATGCTAAAGAAATAAGGTAAGATTCCATAAATCCAGAATTCGTAATTTGGTTTGTAGCCATTGCATGCATAACACAAGAACCAAAAGGTACATACCAAACTATTAAGCAACTGAACATATCAGATAAACACCCACAAAGTTGTTCTTGAAAGGACATATTATAATAATTATAAGTTAAAGAGAAATGGGCATATAGTTGTTTTTATTATAATTCGCCAGATTTGTTATTTGAATAAAGATGCAAGATTTAATAATTAGTTTGATTTTAAGGACTGAGATTAGTAATGTTAAAGAAATAAGCATTCAGAAGAAAATTTATTATAGGATGTGAAATGAATGTATTGTTTTTACTAAAAATAAAATATTTAAATAGATAGTTTGATTATGCTTTAGATTTTATGTATGATTGAATAAAGGAATTGAGCATATAAAATACTTTGCTTTTATTGGTTTAATAATAAGATAGTTGATATAGAGATAAATTTAACACACTTTTTTAAGTTGAAATATTTATTATTCAATTCGGATCATATAATGATAATATTTATATGTATATTTGTTGGATTTGATTATTAATAAAGTGAATCTTAATTAAATATGAAACTTCTTAAAAATAATTAGCATTATTATATATAACTAACTCAACAGCTTGAAACCTGAAATTATTAAACAGTTGATTATTTAATATAACTTGTTAATATACATGAATTCTTTCCTATACTCATCTTGTTAATATACATGAATTCTTTCCTATACTCATACTTGATAATCGAAATATAGGTATCGGCATCTTATTCTTTTCCTCAACTTGTATAAAATCAGTAACAATAATCTGTGGTATCTGTAATCCTTGTCC
>MPUH01001260.1:0-19932 GCA_001970955.1 Stentor coeruleus
CAAAGTTCACCAAATAGCCCTGCATTACCTGTTAAAACTCCTGCATCAGGCAGAGCACAATCACATACACCAAATAGTCCTGTGAAAAACAAACCTCAAAACAACAATATATTTGTCAAAAGTGCTGTTCGGAACATAACACCAGGTTCTATGCGACCATACACTAGAAAATCTCCTTCATTAAAGTAGATAAAATAAATATTGAATTTTAGACTAAGTAATTAGTTATAATGTTTATATAAAGTAATTATGTGCAAATTTTGGATTATTTATAATTTTGGTCAATTAGATTAAGCAGATCAGTTAGTTTAATTCTTTGTATCTCTACTATAAAAATGTATTTATTAAAATTTTGATAGCTTCTAAGACAGGAATATTTAGTTTTTCATAATAATAAATTGTAATTTCAACTTTTAGAGAGTTTTTGCAAGCTTTTAGCGATTAAATATAGTTCAATATTTAAAAATGAGCAATATTTCTACTGAAAAGATTTGTCTTCAGTATCAGTAAAAAAGGAAGATATTTGAATAAAATTAAACGCTATTTAAATCTTATCACTTAGAAAATTATAGCTGAATTCAATTGGGATATAACAAACAAGTTCATTATCAGAGCACTGAAGGTTACAGTTTATTTACTACCATGATTTATTTGTTAAAAATTCTGATTTAACAACTAAAAATTTAATTATTGGTGAAGACCAGATAATAGTTCAAACTTGTGAATACAACTGGTAAGTTAAAATATAATCGAAGTTGCATGCTAGATAGTGTCATAGTTCTAAAAAATTTAACTCAAGAAAATAGGTTTTTTATTAGAAGTCCTTATAGATCAATGAAAACCTTAATTGATGCTATTTTTTAATCATGCTCGTTGTTGAGCTGAGTATATGCTGTCTTATCAACTCAATCAAAATAATTAGCATTTTATTAGTAAACTTTAAAAATCTAATTACTTCGTAGAGGGCATAGATATTATAATAATACATATAATTTATAGATATTTTTGTCTAAGACGAGAATTTTTTTGCTTCTAATTTGAAAATTTTGCTGGATATCAGAAAAACTCATTTCAGATAAGAAATCAATTATAGTTGCTTTCTACTTCTTTTATTTTATCGATAGTTTCAAAATTCTTCATGATGCTATGCTTTATTTTCTTTTTCCATAGGAATTTTGTATTTTCTGCGTTGCTATATATTCTATCTTTGTTTTCTGGAGAAAATTCATAAATTGAACCTTTTTTATAGGGTTATCGAATGATGATATTTAAATGATGCCATTTTCAATCCTTCTATGATGAAATTTTTCGTTGGGAAAGGAATTTTTTAATTCATTTGGTAAATCGTCAATAATATTTTGATCAGATTTAGTCACAACTAAATGTATTCCTTTAGCATTCTTTTTTCCTAAGCAAATCCTCTTTTAACCTACTGGCGCCATATCAGTAAAGATTTTTTCAACTATTATAATAAACTGAAGCTTAAGGACTTCTTGAATTTCTTTGTACTAGATCAATGACTACCTACTCGTCGGCTGGTATATAGTACCCACCAATACTTTACTTATGTAATTAATTTATGGACTGAGGATTTCTTGACAGTTGCAAGAAAAAAGTAAGATGAACTTGAATTCCGAATTCATTTGCAGAGAGTGAGAGAAAATAGGCCTGATTGACATCATAAGAGAATTTCTTAGAATTCAGATTTAGAAGATATATGCGCTAGGATAAACTTTAATTTCAGAAATTCAATCAAAGAAAGACTTAGAACTGAAAGAGAGCGAAGCTGGAAAGACTTAGATGTAGAAGAACTTTTGAAGTATTTAGGGATTATGATAATGATGGGAATCAATAGAAAACTAGAATAAGAAATGCATTGGGAATCAAATATTATTTGGTCAAATAACTTGATAACAAAAACAACTTCAATCAGATTCAAAATGATAGAGGACACCAAGAGATCACTTATCTTAGATTTGAGTTGTTTCTATTAAAAGCATTGATTCAATTTGAAGAATTTTAAAATCGAGGAAAAAGCTATCAATTCATCAGTTGAGTATGGATAACACCAACTTCTCTTAAAACTGAACAAAAAACGATGTGCTATTTGCGTTTCCACTGAAAAAGATTCGAGTTGTAAGTACAAATGCTCAATCTGCCAGAAGTATATGCATCATAGTACTTTGAATTATCCCATAGATAGATTAAATTATGTTAGGAGTAAAAATTGATTATCCTAAGAATTTGCTTAAGATAGAGATGGTTTTATTGTAATTATTAAAAATACCAAGAGGAAGCACTAAGAGCTAGTCATATTAGGCACAAAGACATATCCAAGAGTTTTCATTGGATAGGCGGCAATTGAGTTAAGATTTCAAGCTTATACTCTGGACCTCTGGCATCATTTTAAATTCGATGTCAAGAAAAAAACTTACCTTAACTCTTGGATTATTATTGAAAAATACGTTTTACGAGTAATAAAGGAAAGGCACACCAGAGTTCTTTTGCAAGATAACTGCTAGGAAACTATATAAAATCTTCTAGAATGTATCTTGAGAATCTGAACTCGATATTTTATAGCAAATCATTACTTTGTTATTAAAAAGCAATATTGTATTAAAATTAATCAAGTAACCAAATCTAGAATGAGGTAAATTTCTAATATCTTCCTAGTTTTAGTCTGTCTATAATATGAAAACTTTTGATACTCAAAAATTTGTGACATATATGATTCAAATATAATATTTTAGATTCATAATGAAATGTGGTAGGCTAAAGTAGAAATATACTTAAGAAGTGTCTATCCTATGCATAAATAGATTTGATTTAATCCTAAGCTTACTAATTCCTATAAATTATTCCATTTGCAATCCAATCGAATTTCTTTAACATCGATTACTATTTCGTTTTCATAGTAGCCTGATTTAGCATATGCGCATATTGCATTTATTCCAATATCCACACCTAAAAATATAACTCCTACAGCAGCAGCGCTAGCAGTTGTAATTCCTATAATTGAAGATGTTAAAGCTTGAGTAAAGACTCTTGTGATAATAAGATTTCCAGCTCCAGCTCCTAAAGCAAGTCCTAAAGCAGTTACAGAAATTGCTGGACCTGATGATAATAAGATTATAGCTTCATTATTGTAAATTGCTAATCCACTAGTAACTGAGTATATAAAAGCTTCGAAATTATAATACATGCTAATATCTCCAGTAATCTTATAATTATAAAGCTCGATTTTTTCTTCAGATTGAGCTAAGACATTGTAAAAACTTATAAAATTATCAAAAAAGTATTCAAATTCATCAGTTTTCATGAAATCATTAATTTTTTCAACTAAATAGTTTTCAGCTGATACATTTCCTGTAAATTTGCATCCCTCGTTTAAAAATATTAAGAAATCATTATAAGCTCTTTGATTTAGATCACTTTTTTTTATATTTAAGTCTTTTTTTTGAGAATTAAAATCTGATATTAGCCTCATATATCTTCTTATAAATTGTATCCTTATTTTATTTAAACCTTTGTATTCACTTTTTGAACTTGAAATTCTTTTAAAATAAGATGGTTTCATGAAAATCTGAAAAATAGAAGGTAAATTTACTATATAGCTTTCAATGAAATCAACCATTTCTTGATCAAGCTCAGTATTAAATTTTTTTTTAAGGTAAGATTTTGCATCCTGAGAACTACGTAAAGAGTTAGACTCTTCGATTATACTTTTTTTTGATTTCATGCATTCGTTAATATGCAATTTTATCGAAATATCACATGTAATTTTTTTTATCTTCCATTCTTCTTTCACATCAATTTTCCCGAAATTTCGATTGTAATAAACTATCAAATCAATAAACTTGTTGTTATGAGATGCATACTCAGTCCATCCACCATTTATGCAAATACTTTCTAGACATATAAAATTATCACTTTGCTTAAAATCTTTACTTCCAGGCAATAAAAATGTCCTAACTTTTTCACTATTACTTGCTGTAATTATCAAAGATTCTCCATTAATAACTAATTCAACTCTTGGAGAAAATTTTATAGTAGGACACACTACCCCTTTAAGCTCTATGCATCTTTTTTTATCTATTGCTTTAACTAAAACTATAGGAGAATCAATCACTAAGATTTCTCCATTTATCTTGATGTCTTTATCTATGATTAAGAATTCATCACTTGTAATTATTTGATTTCTTCTAATGATTTCATCACTAACATCTGATAAATCAATGATATTGCCATATTTATTACTCATTTTCATTTTTTCAATTATTTCAAAAATTTTACGTAATAGATTATGCTTTATCTCATTCCTCCATAAAAAGTCCGTTTCATTTATGTTTTTTAATATTTTTTCCCTATTTTCTTGAGAAAAGCACAACACTGAGTCAATATTAATCGGATTATCAAATGATGAAATTTTAATGGTTTCGTTTTTTATTCCTTCTATAATAAAATTTTCTTTTCCAGGTAAATTTGTTCTTATATCATCTACAACTTCGTTAGCATATTCTCCGTCAGACTTTGTAATAATAAAATGTAATCCTTTAGAGCAGTTTGATTGTAAGCCAAAAATTTTTATTAATCGGTTAGTGAAATTTAAAAAGCTGCTTGCATTAGATAATTCAATGAAGTTCTGCTCAACAACTATTATAAGTCGTAATTTGCTTACATTTTGCATTTCTTTGTAATAATGGATAAGAGTATCAATCTTATATTCAGGACTTCTAGTGTCATTGAATCCTGGGAAATCATAAAAATTTTCGTAAAAAATTGCTTTAGTTGTTTCTGAATTGCCGCTATTTCCAATCTTTCTATCCTCTGATTGATCATTGATGACATCAGTGAAAAATTTTCTCATAACCCGCTTTATGGATAATTCTGAACCAGTAAGAAAGTGGCAAAGAGTAGTTTTGCCATTTCTTGTTGGTCCAAATAAGAAATTCATTGGAACACTATCATTTAAATAGCCTTCCATACTAATTATAAGCTGAAATTATCTAGTATCTAAACAATTTAAATGTAAGAGAAGGCTTGAAACTTATTCTTATTATAATTTGGTCTTAAAATAGTTTCTAGTGTAATAATACTTCACTTTTATGCTATTTAATGCCAATTGAAAATACAGATCTTAAGCTTTGAAGACTTTTTTATCTGTTGTCGAAATTTGATATATTACGCTAGCCGTTTTATGTTTGTCTACAATTTTGACTTTTTTTAATAAGTCGGATACTTGATAATTTAAATACTTTAAACCAGTTATTTAACAATCAAAGAGAATGTAGATAGCTATGATTAGACCATCGAAACTTTAATTATTTCATTATTTTGATGAATTAATCGTAAATAATTCATAAAACATTTTGATATGTTTGACAAATAAATTTCAGATAAATACAATAAAAATTCTAGTGACAGATCATTCAGGCTCTTGGATTAATTCTGAAATTAACTGATATAAGTGTAAAATTAAAGTTTTATTGAAAAAATTCCAAAATAAAGTTAAAAAAAATTAAGATGAACTATTTTCAACAAATTTTAAAAAAAATTAAACAAAAGTATGCAAAAGAACTATTTTATTGAAACATTAGCTTATACCTCAAATAAGCGACTATAATTCTTAGTAAAATAAAAACAGGTGACTTTTAGATTAGTTTCAAAAAACAATAATTTTTTTATACAGGAAAATTTTTCCCATGCACCAAATTTCTATGAAACATATTTTTTTATATATTTTTTGAAGATATTTCATTCATGATTGTTTTTAAGCGTGTGAGTTAACTTATTTAATATATATTAACTATAAATCCTTTGTTATAATTATATATGTATAAATCTAGCAATTAGACAGAATCTAGAAAATTTTACTAGAATCATAAAACTTGATCAACTCCATTTTAAAAATTTTCAAATTAACATTTTTCGATTTCTTATATAATCTATGTGATGATAGATGCATAGAAAAGGAGAGTATAGGCAGTACTTAGAAGAGACTACTTCATAAGACTTATTATAAGACGTGCTCTGTGTGGAAATCCTCTACGTCAATATGTATTACGGGATAGTTAATACCCTTATAGGTTAGGATGTACTAGGCTGAAAATTAAAGATTACCATAAATATTTGTCCAATTTAGTCTATTTCTCAATCAAAATAATGCTGTCCCCGTGCAAGGATATATATTAACGAGCTTGACCTATTTATATCTAAACTTTTATAGGATTTATCGAAATAAATATGGAAAATATTTTGTTAATGCCATTTAAAGAGTTTTCTAGTAGCAATATCCCCTATTTATATTTATTCTAAAATCTAAAATATTTAGAGGTTTATATATATAGAATTTTTTGCATCATCTAGATTATTAAAATTAAAAAAAAAAGAAACTCATTATAGACAAGTTTAAGATATTGCTATTACCCAAGACTCATGATATTTTTCTAAGATTAGTATGAGGATTTTTGAATTCTAAGCGTCAATCTCACTCTATATCACCTACCGTAAATACATAAAAATCATTATGTGGATATAAAAGGTGGACTAGGGAACATTTTTGAAATAGGCTAGTTATATTGTTAGATTAAAGTATAAAAGATAGAGAGATCTAGATAACCAAATATGGACTTTCTATGAGATACTTAGAGAAAATCTAACCGAGTTCTTTATTGAAATTATTGAAAATAATATCGATCTATTCTCTTAAATGCTATATCGGACAAATGCTATCAAACATTCTAATTTCTATGAGTGTTGGCAGGTTTATGAAAATTGCCTGAATTCAACTTTAATAATAGAGCTAATTGTTCAAAGAATTTATTATTCTGAGAATAATGAACTCCATATCAAACTACATAATCATTTTGACCTTGCTATAACCAGTATTAAAAAAGTATGAGTTAAAAAAAGTATAGGAGAAAATATAAAAAAGTATATTTCATAAAATTAATGAATCTGATTTTTTTTTTAATTTGTGAATGACACCAAGCTTTTCACTAATAAATTTAAGTAGTTGAAGAGTAAGTATATGTCAAAGTAATTAGTATGGCGATCTTAGCATAATTATAAATGGAGGATAAGCTTTATTTTTCTCAGTACAGAGTCAGAAGCAGGACAAAAATAAGAAACGGAGAAATTCAATTTATTAGATTTTTATTATACAATGATAATAATCCTTCCTACCCTAAAAAGGCAATAGTAAAAATTTTTGATAGACCTAATGATCATATTCAAGAGAGTGAAATGATGAGCCTATTAAGCAAAATTGACAATTCAATTTTAAGGTGGTATTACACGATCTTAACTTGCAAGCTTTACATCTTTATGGAACCTTGCATAAAGAAAATAACATTGTTTGATACAATAAAAAAAAGGAAAGAAAAGAATATGAATTTCGATCCTGCTTTTTTAGAAGATCAATTTATTAAAGTGAAGCAAGGCCTATTAAAAATACATGAGAAAGGTTATATTCATAGTGATATTGCAACTAAAAATATATTTGTTAATGATAATAATCAATTCAAAATTGGAGATTTTGGTGCTATCGTTAAGAAAAACAATTGGGTGAGGGAATTCAGTAAAGAATATATAAGACCTGAAATTATGATTTCAATTGATAAAGCAATACCTGTACTTGCTACAGAAGAAAATGATTATTGGGCTCTAGGAAAAGTTTTTTTAGAATGTATTTTGCTTCAAAATCAGATAATATTTCGACCTGCAAAAATTCTTATGATGTCATAAAATTAGTCCATGAATTACTTAAGAAAAGTGAGCATTCAACTCATGCATTGAATAAAGGAATCAAGGATTTGATGACTTCAAATATTTCTCTGAATGATTCTCAAATAAATACTCTTATAAATGAATCTCGAAAGGAAAATCTTATAAATTTATCAGTTAATACAAGCATCACAAGCTATAAATCTCTTACTATGTGCTCCTTTTGCTTAGATTCTGAAAATTGTATAGTTTTTAAATGCAAGCATGCTGCTCATAAAACCTGTTTCAATGAAAACATCAGTGAAAAACAATTAAATGCCCTTCTATGCCCAATGTGTCAGAAATTTATTGGAAATCAAGCGTCAAAAGAATTGCATGGCTCTTCTTAGTTTAAGCCTTAATAATAGATTGATTTTTATATTGTACCTCAAATAGCAAGTAATCTTTTTTAATTATTAGTGAATGCTTTCTTTCATGCATATTTTTCTCTTGCAAATACAATACTTTCTTGTACCAAGGTTGAAATTATAAAAATTATAGATAAAATGGAAAGCCAAAAAGACTTCAAGTCTCTATCTGTACTACCCCAAGAAACAGAAAAGAGAATAACTGAAGATGAAGAGCCCATAAAAATACTTCTTTGCAAGCCAAATGGCGACTTTGTTGAATATTTTACTTATAAGGACTATCCCCTTAAATATACTTACAACTGGGCTCTAAGCATCACTGGCTACAGCCACTTAAAACTGCATCAAAGAGAGTCAAACAATAAAATAAAAACTTTGACAGAGCATAACAAAAGCATAAATGAACTTTTCGGACCTGAAAATCCTATTATCATTTTTGCTACTAATCTTTAGAATAGCTTAATTCATAAAGTTTAATAATGGATTATTCATTTGCTGACTATCTTATTCACAAATATTCAAGTTTTCTAGACCCATTTTCAATGACAGAAATCAATACAGAGTGCTTGTGCTATCCAGTATCATATGCTAACGAAGATATTATTAAAGGACTAGAAAATATAAACAAAGGAAAAGATATGGAAGATGATATTCTTGTTCGGCAATCAATTTTAAAAGACTTTCCTGATTTCAAAAAAGCCGGTAACTTTGACTCTTTCATAGCTGACGGAGCTGCACACATATTAAATAACAAAAGTAAAGAGCCTATAGTACAACTTATCGGGATGCCAAAAACTGGTAAAACATCATTACTAAAAAAAATTATTTTTATTTCAGCCTTACAACTAAAATCTAATCCAAATTCATTTGTACCTATACTGGTGAATTCAAAAATTTTCGCTCAGGCTTCAATAACGGGAAAAATGGAACTTATTGAAGCTTGCTTTACTCAGTTTGAAGAGTTCGAAGCATATTTAAGAGAAAAATTTTTCGCAGGGAAAATCATACTTCTATTAGATGAAATGCAAAGAGTTGGAGGCCTAAATGCTAAAATTGTAGAGTGGATTTTCGCATTGAAAACTTTTGTTAATATTCCTTTATGTGTTTTTGCATCAAGATATGCAGGCTATACTCCTATAAACAATGTTCCCGTTTTAATTTTAGATATTTATCCTATAAAGCTGCAGATTGCCATGGCTCAGCATATGTTATCAGAGTTGCAGTTTGATAGATTTATTGAAAAAGCTACTTCAAATTACAGCAATTTCAGTGAGTTTGCTAGTACGCCTTATTTGTTTTCTTTACTGCTAGAAATGTTCAGATGGGGTATTGTTGGTATTGAAAATAATATATCAAGAGGAAAATTATACTATTTAGCAATCAGGTACTTGCTAGCAGAATTTGATCAATGTAAATACTGGCATGGAATTGAGCTTCTTGCTGCTGATATGCTACTCAGAGATACAAAAATTTTTAATTTATATGATTTAAAGAACTTGGAACTTGAAGAAATCTGGTTTGATATTAAGGATTTAGATTTATTTTTGCCGCATGAAGATACTGCAAAGTTAAGCACTCCTAAAGCTAGTGAAATAGATGAAAATTGTGATGTCTCTAGAGATGAAGCCATTGGAGAAATCAAAGAAACACCTTTAATGCCATCACTCAAAGGTGAAGAAGCTAAAGATGCAACACCTAAATGGGTTTCAAACTCAAAAGAGAATTACATAACTTATCAAATAGCTAGAAACTGTATTGAAAAGGATATTTTTAACTCATTTTATAATGAAGGCTACAGATTTGTGCATCTAAGATATGTAGAAATACTTGCCGCTCAATATTATGTTAATCAGGTTGAAGATTCTCTACTTCATACAAATACTGGTTTTCTCATGGAAAGCTCAGCATTTCAAAAAGCATTTAGTAACTGCTTCCCAAACAATTTTTTATTTTCACGTAGGTATCGTGAAGTTCTATTGCTTTTTGCTTCAATCTGCTCAGAAAATATATTCGAAAATCTTATTAAATACTTATTAAATAAAGGAACTTTTGAGCATTGCTACATAGCTGAAATTTTGCTTAAAGAGCGTGGCTACTCTCCTAATCACCGTCCTCTTTTAAATAAATTTAAACAAGACAAGCAAGAATTGTGTAAAAAAAATTTTGTTAAAGCTTTTTGGCATCCAAGTTCATTTATGAGAAAGATTACAAAGTGCGAGGCCCTAGAAAATGGATTTTCTGAATCAGAGCTTGCTATTCTTGTTAATAAAAATAGTGAAAATCTCCTTAAAAGCATGCCGTGGTTATATTTGAAACAGTTGAGTCGTTACAGTAAGGAAACTAACACTGCTCTGGTAAAGTCACTATTTTCTCGCCTCTTAGAAATTACCCTACAAATTATTAGTAGCGGAAGCAAGCCTTCAATTTCAAAAATTATTCTTCACAAAGTTCTTTTAAGTATGCTCATATCAGTTTTTGACAGAGATGAAATAAATAGTGTTAACCAGTCATTTTCTCAATCCTTTATTGCCCCTGCAAATTCTGAAAATCCAAAAGTGTCTGAAGAAATCACAGTAAGAATAAGCTTTGATAATTTGAAGATACCTAGAAACGAACTAACAATGATTGAAAGAATAGGAAGTAGTCATAAACTTGTTTTAGCGCTTGATGATTTAGTCCAAAACAGTCCTGCAATTGATGTCAATGGTTGTGTTCGTCTCCTTATATTATTGGGATGTTCGATAAGCCGTATACACAATGCTATCTCTTGTCGCTTCCAAAAGTTTACAGAGCACTTTGAAAAAACTGAAGTCCTTAAAGTCCTCAAAATATTAGGCTTTGTTACCCAGCAAACAATTGAAATTCCACTTATCTGCTTGCAAAACACTGATGAACTTAAAAGTTTATCCAAAGAAATTTTAAAGCTTCTAAATGTGGAAAAGCTCAAAAAGTACGCAATAAGTATTTTAATGAAAGACGATTCATCAAGCTTTAAGCTTTTACTAGCTCTGCGAGCACTTAAATTTACTAGAAGGCCTAATATCGATGAAGAAGTATTATATCTATTAGTTCAGTTTATTGATCATTATTGCCTAGAATTAAGATATGAAGCTATATCAAGTTTACATGGGCTACTAAAGTCAGGAGAGTTTTTAGAGAATTCTCAACTTCAGAAAATACTTGCAGCTAGTCCTCATGTTCTAAGAGATAGACTTAAACTGATAAAGTACGATGTGAATTTGAGAATTATTAGTCTAAAATGTTTGGTATCTTTGTGGATATGCTTAGATAAAGGAAGAAAAGAAACAAATTCATCTGCCATGCATCATATCTTAGTTAAAGATTATATCCATACAAATTTTATTGTTGGAAATATAACTGTTATATTAAACCTACTTAAAGAGTTTTTGGGCAAAAGCTCTGAAGAAAGAATAGCCGCTTGGAAATGTCTTAACAAAATGTCTCCGATTTTTAATGAATTGGAAAATGCTGACTACAATTTTTTTTTACAGGAGATGCTATGTGCTTTGGATAAAAATAATGCAAAAGAAGTGAAAATTATAATTTTGATACTCACAAACAATGAAATTCATTCTAATCATGAGCATGAATTTGTTAAACTTTTGCTAAATGTTTCATTTGATAAAAATAAAGAGTTAATCAATCCTATATGCAGTCTCTTAGTTGAATGGCATGAAACTAATTCTTTAAAGTCACTGATATCTCCATTAATTCAAATAGGAGATGATCTTGGAAACACTTTAGAAAAGCTTCAATTGCTTATTGACTGTTTAGAAGAATATCAAGATTTTACCTTTACGCATGCAAATTATAAAAATATACTTAATTGGCATAAATCATTAATAAACCAGTTAGCAGAAAATATGCACTGGCCAGCTAAATTATTTCCACATTGCAATCAACTTCTTGATATCAGTGCTGATCCCTCATTTTTCCAAAACGATTCACTTCCTGAAATATCTGGATATTACCCTGATATGGATTCCTCAATGCCAAAAGTTTCTATTGATAGTGCTAATTCAGATCAAGATGAAGCTGCCCCTCCAATAGATATTCTCTACCAACTAGCCTTAGCAGGAATACGTAGTGACGGATTAAAATATTGGATTTTATGGTACTTAAGAAATTGCTGCTTCCTTGATGATTTTTTTAAAGCAGCTAAGTCTTGGAGTCTTATTTCTGGACAAAAAGATTTTTATAATCCTCAGGTAGAAATTGTTTTGATAAAATTACTTCAAGAATACCCTGATAAAACATGTGCTATTGTTGAGCATTTAAAATTCAAATCTGATAGCTTTAGTCTCAAAATTATAGATATCATGGTGAGAGGAAAATCAGTTTCTGAAATTTGTTGTAAAGCTCTCTCAAGTTGTATGGAGCTTAATACATCAGTTCCATTAGAAGAAGTATATAAGATGCTTTGGATAACAATAGGAGATATTAAACACTTATTTTTCTTGAATAAATGTGCTGTGCGTGTTATGAAAAATATATTAATCACAACTGATAACCAGCTTAACTCAGTTTTAAAAGCTTTAAGCAGTAGTGGGTGCTCATTATTAGTCCAGCCAATATGGATATATATAATTGGCCAAATAAAGCAAAGATCTTCTTATACTTTATCACAATATACAGTTGGAATAATGGAAAACTCAACTTCATGGGATTGTAAATTTATGCTTTCCCGTTTCAAAATACTTGGTATACTCCCAGTTGATCCACTTCAAAAAGAGTGTGGCAGCAGTATGTCAACAAAAAAAATTTAGTTTATAATGTGATTATTCTTTTAATCTAGTTTTACAAAATATTAAGTTTAAAGTAGGTGATAATTAAGGTGCATGGTTTAAACCTTGTTCGATCAAGGTTTGTTTATCCTACTATCTCTTTCTTTAGGCAGATTCAGTATATTAAACCACTCGTTGTCGTTGGTTATGTGACTCTTTACTTGGCTGAGGAGGTCTTTACTGTTTCTTTTCTTTAGTGTCAAGATGATAGAGACAAGCCTTGTGTTCACCTTATTTTTCTTGAAGAATCCAGCTTGCTTTAGGCATGTTTTCTTTATTAACTAAGATTGTTTAGTTTGAAGCATGTGTGAAATAGTTCGCAATGTCTAGTGAAATTCTAGATTTTACATTAACTTTATAATAATTTTAAAGATTCAATTTATACTACTAAATACTTCAATAAAATAAATTCAAATTATAAATACTACTTCTACGTCTTTAGAAAAATCTTATGATTTTAAAATAGTTGTTATTATGTAAGTTTTTGAAAATATTATTGCATAAATATATTTAAAAAATTCAAAACAAATATAAATTTAAGGCCAATTATGATAAAGTATATCGTAAGCAAATGCTTATCAGCAAAATGAAATTCAAGTTAATTTTTAAAATTTTGAAGACATCATAAAAGTGAATTGAACTTCATTTTTTAGCCCAATTAATAATAATTGAAGAAATATTATCAAGAGATTATCTGTTATTTTTTTCCATAAAAATTCGAAATATGTTACCATGCCAAAGGTCTGTATTAAAAATTATCTGGAACTTTACGTATATTTATGATATTTAACAGTGTTTCTCTTGATTAACTTTCAAATTTAAGCATAATTATTTTTGCTATCCATTGAAAGCTAAATCGGTTCAATATATTGGTATAGTAATATACATATATAGAGGGAGGGGTTAAATCTTATCGTAACTTGAGATCTATAAAATCCCTTTTTTATCCAAAAAAATATGTGAATTTTGAATAAAGAAGCTTAAGTGATTTTTTTTTGATCAGTATTTGGGTTTTAAAACAAGGTTTATTTGAAATATCTTGTGAGGTGTTTTTCTATCATGACTAGGAAATTCCCGACCTTAGATACATGCAAAAAAAATATAAATTTGAAAATAAGATTGATTTGAAATAAAAGTGATTTATAGTTTTAGAGTAAGATATAAAAGAAAATAAGTGATATGAATTATAATAGTTAATTTTGGTTGAAAATGTGAAAAAAATTTAACTTGAAAAGTTGTATATATTTTTAATGATATGGATTTTGAATAATATTAATTGATATAAAGTTAATGTGGTTTTAAAAAATGTTGTCCCATTGGAGAAAAAATGATGGAGAAAAATGATTGAAGGAAATGATGGAGAAAATTTAAAGTGTTAAATGTATGATGGAGAAAAAAATTATGAAGAAAATGATGGAGGATAATTTAAAGTGTTGAATATATGATGAAGAAAATTTTAAGTGTTAAATATTACCCTTCCATCATTTTCCTTTTCTTGCAACTTTTCTCTGCTCCAAATCTTTCATTTCACAATTCCAATCACCCATCAGCACTATTTCCTCACCAAAATCAATACTTTCACTTATCCAACTTACTTCATTTCTGTATCTGTTCTTATCTTAACAGGCATGCACATTGCCATAATACCTACATTCCCAATCTTCACTTTTTGCACTCTACCTGGCACAACTGTTGATATTTTAACACGTCGTACATTGCCATAATACCTACATTCCCAATCTTCACTTTTTGCACTCTACCTGGCACAACTGTTGATATTTTAACACGTCCTTCAAGCTTCTTACTTATAAGTACTGCTGTCCCATCTTTTCCTCGACTTCCTGCACTCTCTGCTGATTTATTGCTCACCACTGTATACCCTTTTATTGAAGGAATTCACAATGGACATGCAAATTTGTTCACCCTAAATTTGTTCAATATAAATCTGTTTCAGGAGATGCAGTCTTGTTTTATCTTACAGTAGCTATTATCCTAGGTTAGCATGCTAATCTTATAAAAACTTTAATACTATAAAAACTAGCTTCAATTTACAATACTCTCTTAACAATCTCTTCAATACTCTCTTAACACTCTTAATACTCTTAATACTCTTAATGCTCTCAATACTCTCCATACTCTCATAACTCTCAATACTCTATTTTAAGCATTCTTTTTAATCTCTTCAATCTCTTTAACTCTAAATACTCTCAATATTATTTTCTATCTTCAACTGTTCAATACTTAACAGTATCATCAACAAACTGTTCAATACTCAACAAATGTTCAATACTCAACAAATCTGTTCAATTCTCCATTCAGCAAACCTATTTATAAACACCCTTAAATTATGACCATTAATCATTATTCAAAACCCCCATTTATAAATGGTGATTTCTTTCTTCGTTTTGCCTCTCAGACAGGCAAACTTACAACCAAGGCTAAAATGATTTTCACCAAGGTCCAGCTCAAATGCGGCATCATTAATGCCTTAAAAGAAGATTGTCCAGAGTCTCAAGACTTCATTGAAAAAGATCTCTTCCCCTTGGAATGCCTCTATCGAGACAAAACTCTAACTTTTCTTCCTCCTTCAAGACTGCTCAATTTCAACCGCATACACTTCTCTGACCAACTCGACGATTGTATCACCATTGCTTCTATTCAATCTGCTTACTTCAATATTGGAAAAGCTTTCTTCAAAGGCACAATCTACAATCTCAAACCTAATGGCCAACTACATATTGATACCAGGAAAGGTATTGTCTCTTCAAATGACTCAATCATTATAAAGGCTGAATGCTCTCAACCACTTTTAGAAAAAGCTAATTTTTCTATCTCAAAGCAACTAGCTAAATACCTAGAAGCAAACATCTTTCAGTATCTTATTCACTCTTATCAAACCTTCAACAAGTGGGACTGCTACTATATCAAAAAAAACTTCTTTTATCCCGTAGAAAAAAACTCTTTCTCTCTTCAGCAAATCTACTTTCTAACTTCTGGAAATGGCTATTGGCTTGTACTCAAAAATCCTAAAACCTTCTTTGAAATCATCAAGAAACTTAATTTAGAAGTGCACAAGATCAAAATTGATGAAGTTTTCCTAGTTTCAAATCACCTTGAAGTAGATGTCCTCTATCAAAATCAAGGACAAACCATCATTTTCGGCACACATCAACTTGCTTTCTTCCATGCTTTGAAAGATTGTATTGGTCTTCACATTTCATATTGTCACCTGTCTTTTATGGAATTCCTTCCAAAGCAATACTTTTTAAACCCCAAGATTCCTCTCTTTCATTCTCTTTACAATTATACCATCAAAAATGGTAGCAAAGATATTGTTATCAACTTCTTGCAAAAAGCAGTGCTCAAAACTTTCAACCTTTTGAAAAAAATCTGTAAATCATCAAAAGCAAATTCCAAAATGACTCTTCCTCATGCAAATCTTCACTTCTTTTATGCGACAAAATTGAAGCAATTAGATTCTCGAGTTTCAATCCAGCCAACACCTTTTAACGATTTCCAAATCTGCCAACGTGACAATTGCTACAATGAGATAATCTATATATATGCCAAGTGCAACAAATGCACTGAATACAAAGCTATTTGCCTCAAATGTGTTCCAAGATACTGTCAATCAAAACATCCACAAATGCTTCAATTCTTTTTTATCAGAATGCCAACAGAAATCCTTAACCTTATGCAAATGCACCTCCCTATATCAGATTCAAATCTTCCCAATTGTTATGTCAGCAATTTCCATTACTCCTTCAAATTCCAAACAGTTTTACCTTCTTTATGCTGCCGATTCAAACTGGAACAAATATACGATCTTCTATATCATCAGAATGACTTCTCTTATACTTTTAAAAGCAAATTTGACCTCTCACCGATACAGATGAAAAAACAGCAATTTTCTTAAAAGAGTATCTTTTATATTATGGAAACTTAAACTAATTAAGCATTTACTCTTCCAAATATGCAAAAAAGACGAACCTCTTCCAGTTAAAAAACGCAAAATTGAAATACCTCCGACTACAACTATCTATACTTACATAGTGAATCGAAGACCCATTCTGCACTTTGTAATAGAAAAAGATGCTCCACCACCATATATACCTCCTCCAAGATCTCCATTATCAATTCAAACATTTTCTTCTAATATAGTAACGACTCCAAAAGCACTAGATAATTCTTTTAATTAGAAACCAAATAAGTTTATTAGATAGATATTTCTCTTTTTCTTTATAATATCTAATCTTGTCATTATCTGCATGAATCTCCCACTTTTCTTTATCTCTTTCTGGTAGGAAATCCCTATATTTTTCTTTAAGTTTCTTTATTTGTCATTTCTGGAGAATATTTGTGAAGGAACTCATCGATTTCTTCGCAATAGAGAGCGAAGGCTGTTTAGGTTTAATAGCTTTATAGCTTTCGCGCTATATATATTATAATTTATGTACTTAAACTTATTATATATACACTAATTCTACAGAACGGTTCTTGCACCAACACTTCTCTTATTGCTCTTACACTAACAGCACTGCTCTTTACCAACACTAATTCAACAGTACTGTTCTTTCATCAGCACTTCTATTCTTAATTTTATCTGTTTATGCGATGATAATTCATTAGAAAATTGTTTATAAATAGCTTTCTCTATATAATACCTTTCTTTATCAGCTGCTGCTAATAAATTTCATTCCCTTTTATCCTTTTCAGAGAGCAGGTCCCAGTAATCTGCTTGTATTTCAAATCTATCTTTAACGCTAGCTTCTGGGACGTATTTTCTCAACACTTTATTCATATCACTGCAAAAAAAAGCATAAGAACTTATAGCTTTTCTAGAGTTATTAAACACATCAGTTTGGCAATCTTTATCAATTTTCCTCTTTAATAATTGTGTGTCTAAGCATAATTTCTTCCCAGACATATTTATAATGAATTTTTCTGCGAATTAGTTTGCTAATCTAAATGTTTCTTTATATAATAATATTCTATTTTTATATAAAACAATTCTGTACTTTCATCAACAAATATGCTCATTGATCAACAAATCTGTTCTGTGATCAACAAATCTGTTTTGTAATTACAAATCTGTTCAGTAATCAACAAATCTGTTCTGTCATTTTTTCATAAAGTTCACTTATCATTTCTTCATTTTACCTACACTTCATATGCGAAAATGAAAATTTTCATATGTCTTCTCATTACATTTATGCCTAGTTTTGAAGTATTAAGCATTTTTACTGTTTTATGAAGTTTGATTTGGAAAATTAGACATAATTTTCTAATGTTTTGCTAAATTAAATCAATTTTTGTCTAGCATTCGCAACATTTTCTTTATATTGCTTCATTTTAAATCCATTAGACTTCATCCATTTCATGATTTCTGTCTCTAATTTATAGTCTGGAAACGTTGTTTTTCATTCTATTGAATCAGAGAGTGATCATTTAATTTCAATAAAACTATTAATTGCAGATTGCAAAAGATCACTTAATAAAATCATCTTTAAATTATTTAATCTTGCAAAAATTAAATTCTTTTATGACTTCTATTTTAGGACTAAATATATTAATAATAAAGGTGTTTATTTGTTAGTTTCTAGGAATAAAATTATTCTAAATTGTCAATCACTATCATAATATGCTTTAGCATTCCTATTTTCTTTTGACGATCTTGATAACTTACATAAAGCGATCATTAAATATTCGAATATTTCTGTCCACATTAATCTCATTTGGAAGAGCACTTATCCTAGTTTTTAGTAAATTTTTGACTATTACTTAGATGATCAGCTATAAATATTTTATAAATCCTGATATTTTCAGCTATTATTTTTCTTAATCCTGACTGTGAATAATAAATGAAGGCTGATAAAGTTGAATAAAAAATAATTACCTATTCTAAACTAAGTTCTTTAAGAAATCAAATGCTTGCTTCCTTGAATACTTTGAGACATGCTTTTCACATGATGAAAACAACCTTTGTAAAATTACCCTCTTTATGCAATGGGTGGATAAAAGCTTAAAAGACTTCATTAATTCCTTAATCAACACATCTATAAGCCTTGAAGAAAACGAAATCAAATCAATTTTCATTAGTCTCCTCAACTCTTTCAATATCCTTCATAAAAATTCTATTTTTCACTTAGACATAAAACCTGAAAATATATTAAAAGATGATAAAGCTTTATATGCAATCAACTTTGATGCTGCCGTTTTAGATAAGAAAAATGCCACTTTAGTCACAAGAACAGAATCAGGGACTTATGTTGAAGCATGGGGATATGCTGATCCTGATATACATCAGCTATTGAAATTAAGGAAAAGCTAGGGTATAGTAAATCAAAGGCTGATGTGTTTTCTTTAGGGATAGCATTTTATCATTTATTGATTAAAGATAAATTTACGTTTGAGCTTAATAAAGAGGAGAATAGAGAAAAGTTGGAAATGGGGATTAATGAGTTGGATTATGAGCGGGCTAAAGATTTGTTAAGGCGAATGCTTGATTTTGATAGAAATAAAAAAATTTCTATGGAAGGAGCGAGGAATAGGATTAACTCAACGCAGACTTTTCAGTTTGTTATAGAGAGTTAAATTGAAAATAATTTATTGAAATAATTAAGTATTCGGATTTTTGGAAATGAAGATGAGATAAGAGGATAGAAAAAATGTATGCTAATTTAGTAAAGATTTAACTGATATTTATGCTTTGCAAGAAGATTTTATTAAAGCACATTCGAGAACTTACAAATTTTATAAAAAATGCATCTATGAAAAATAATTGTTTTGTTCCGTTATTACAAATTGACTCAAATTTTGGCCAGAAAAAATATAATCATGAATCTCAGCCAAAAATATTAAAAATTTAAATGGCTTCGTTTAACTGCATGCTTCATTATAGACATTTTTTGCATGATTTTACTACATATCAATTTTTAGCAAATCTTATCTTTGAGTAGATATAAAATTTAGCTAGCAATGCTAAATTATTAAAT
>MPUH01001261.1:0-19918 GCA_001970955.1 Stentor coeruleus
TTTGCAATTGGTAAATAACTTAATTTATAATTCATAAATTCATTAAATTGAGATAAAATAATTTACTTATAATTATAGGAATGATATAGTTTTATATTAAAAAACAGAAATATAAACAATTTTCTTATTACTTAAAATAAAACATAATATCCTCACATAACAAATAATCTTCTGTAAAAATTCCTAATAAATCTTAAGTATTATTTAAAATCATCCACAAACCCAATAAATTTCCCTCATTCCAACATCGAAAACCTTCCTACACAATTACCTAAATTCTTAATTCCAATTCATCAACAAATCTTCCCAACCTAAAATTTTTTTTTCTTATCAACCATAAAATCTAAAATTAAAACTAAAATAATAAAACATGTCAGCTAAGATCTTGTGGGCATCACAAACAGGTAATTGCGAAGAAATTTCTCTAAGGCTCCAAAATGACTGTTCAATCAAAGGTATAAAAACTGAACGTTACTGTTTACAAGAACTTGGTTCTTCACTAAAACTCCAAAATCATGAAGTCTTAATAATAATAGTGTCAAGTACTGGAGATGGAGAATTGCCAGATAATGGTCAGAAATTTTATAGATGGATTCGTCAACAAGAAGGGACAATATTATCAGGTATTCGATATACAATACTAGGATTAGGTGATTCAAATTATAGTACTTTCCAAGGAGGTCCAAAAACTGTTGAAAAGCATCTAAAAAGACTTGGGGCTTGTGAGTTTTATGGAAGAGGTGAAGCTGATGAACAGATGGGTTTAGAAAACACAGTTGAATTTTGGATTGATAGTCTTTGGGGAGTTTTAGAACATGAAGTTGCCCAGCTGGCTAATATCCAAAGGTCTAACCTTGCAGTATTCACAGAAGAAACTCGTATAGTCCAAAGCAAAATTTTAAGTAAACGTTTATTAAGTGAAAAAAACACTTTAAAAGCTATAATTGAACTAAGACTGACTATAGATCAAAATTATACTCCAGGAACAGCTATTCTTATGTACCCCCAAAACAATCGTGATAAAGTAAATCTTTTACTAAACAACCTAAAACTTTCCCCAGACCATTTTGTCACCCCAGCTGAAATCCCGAAATTCCTCTCACATAGATGTAAAAACATAATTTCTCTAAGCGAGTATTTTACTAGGTTTATAGACATAAACAGTCCATTAAAATCAAGTACAGCAACTTATATGGCGAATCTTCTATTAAACCTTGATGAGAAAAATGACCTAATATCTTGTATAGACGAAAGTAAAATATCAATGCCAGCAGCATATACTTTAGAATGTATAGCATGTCAATATACCTCATGGGGAAATATACAATTTGAAGAATTTCTTCAACACCTTCCTGTATTATCTGCTAGGAATTATAGTATTTCTACATCACCTATAAATAATTCAAATACAATTTCTATAATATTTACAGTTACCGGCCTTTGTACTAGATATATGAATTCTATAACTGATTTTACTAATCATATATTAGAATTTACATTACCTTCTGGACAAGGATCATTTTGGCAAGGTATGAGTATTGCTGATAGAGCTTTGATTATATGTACAGGAACAGGAATATCTCCATTTAAAGGAATATTAGAACATTTGTTATTAACAGAAAAAAAACCTGTTTGGGTTTTGTATGGATGTAGAAATTCAATTAGAAATACCCCTGAACAGAATTTTGATCATATTTATTATGAAGAAGTTGTGGATATGGTTAAAAGATTAGGTGGGAAAATTAGTATCGCTAATTCGAAATCACCAATTGGACCGAAATATGTTCAAGATATACTGGATGAACAGGAAGAGGAAATAAGAAAATGGAGTAATGTTGCTTTACTTTGTGGGAGTTTTAGGACTAAAGATATTAGTGCGAAACTTAGTAAGATTAACCCGGAGTTTCAAGTTTTTACTGAAGAGTGGGATTGATAATTATTAATAGGATGATAGGAAAGATATAAATGATTTAAGTATATGAAAATATAAGGGAAATCAATAAGAAGTTTATAATAATTATCATATAAAATTATAATTGAGCTTAAACCTAAATAAAAACTAAAATTTCAGTTTGTATTATAAACTATATCTATTATAACCATATTATCTCTTAAAAACCTTACTTATTCAACGGCCTAGACTGAGGGAATTGGCTTCTATTCAACTCAAGTACCTTAGAAGCAAGTCCTTGTCCTGGTTTACCAACAGTTTTAAGTACTTTCATCATCTCTTTCCCAGTATCATCATTAATCCCTTTCCCCAATAGCTCAAGTACTGAATCCCTCTTAGCCTCAATCTTCCTCATAGCTTGAGCAGGATTAACAACCACTTTCTTCTCTTTAACTTCTTGTTTAGGCTGCACTTTAGGTTTAGGTTTAGCAGTCAATTCATCAACTTTCGTTTTAATCTCAGCCATCACCTTCTGAGCCTCTTCCAAATGGAAATTCGCTTGGAACTTTTCCCTTTCTTTTTCCTTTATTTCCTTACTTCTCTCCGTTATCTGAACTTCTAAATTCTTCACTTCCGATCTCAGATTTTGATTCGCAACCGCAGGAGGGATTTTCTTTGGGTTTTTCTCAGTCACTTCAATCTCTTTCAAAATATCCACATTTTCCTTACGAAGTTTTTCCATTTGTTCAGCATAATATGCCCTAACAGCTTTAACCTCATTACTTTTCTTTAATATATCTTTAACATCAGAATTCTCAATACTATTCATTGTATCTTCAGTTTTTCTCCTAACTTCATTAAGATTTTTACTTAGATTTTCTATTACAATTTCTTTAGCATGAACTTCTTCTTCAACTTCTTTTATACGTCTTTTGATTTTATCTTCTAAACCTAAGGCAGTTGTGATTTTCGCATATTCTATTCTCATGTTTTTCCTATCTTCTTCTGAGTTGATTATAGAGTTTTTAAGCTGAAGGTTTGTCTTTTCAGCTTGGATCATTTTTTTTACTAAAGTGTATAGTTTGGGGTTGATATTTTTAAGTTTTTCAACTTCTTTAAGCATGGTTTCTTCATGCATTTTTTTTTCTCGTGCTTTGTAGAGAGATTGAGTAGCTTTGTGTATATCTTGTTGAAGAGATACGATTTTTTGACTTCTGTATGTGGATTACTGGGGGAATTTTAGACGAATCCATTCTTCATCTACGTTTAGGTCTAGAAGTGATGAGGTTTGATCTGAGATTTCTCCATGAATGTTTTCTATTTCTTGATTTAAGGCTTCTATGACTTCTTTTAGTGCTTCAATATTATCAGCTTCATCAGAGTCAGAATCGCCTGATGGGAACTGAGAGAGTTCTAGTCGAAGCTTTTCTGCCTCGTTACGCATAGAATCAATCGTCAGGATATAGTCCTGAATAAGAGCACTGCTATCATCCATTTATTATAAAAAATTTAAGTTTTTAAAGACAGGTTTTTATGATGTTATTATGTTTGATTCTTTTGAGGTTTAGTGGAAGGTGCAAACTTTGTCTGTTTTATAAGAGATTGGTTTGAGAAATGTAAGTTAGATTAGTGATTTTTTTGATTTTTAAGTGCTGTTTTAGATTTTTTTTTTGTATTTTTAATGCTTTGAGCTTTGAAGCTATTAGGCTGGTAGTTTGGTTTTATAAATGATGTGTGCATTTTGTTTATGGTGTATTAGATTTATATGTTAGGGATTTGATAAAAGTATTCATTATAGTTTCGAAAGCTTAGAATAAACTGTGCTCATTGATCTTCTAGTTTAGTCTTTATTTGTGATAATCAAGGCTGTAAATTTATCAGTTCTAACTTAAAAAGTGTATATTTTATGCAGGACTCTAATCTTTATCAAGAAATGATTATCAAAAATCTTAATATACTTTAAATATCAAAAACTTAAAATCATATTAAATAGTTTATGTAAAAACATCATAAAAAGCATTTATACATTTTGATCAACTCTAAGTATACTTTTAAATACTATTAACATATTCTTTCCTCTTTACATAAATTTCCTAAACTATTTCTCTTTTACAATCTTCAAAAGGCATCTTAATAAATTTCTCTAATTCGAAAAACACCATATGAAATGTTCTTATAATATAATTAAAAGTATTATCCTCAGATATAAAACAAAAGCATGCTATACTTTATTTCTATAGATTCATATCCTTATAATATATTATAAGAAAGAGCAAGCCTTAGAAACTTAAAATTTCTAGCTAATAGATTACTAAATAAATTTCCATAAATCAAATCATCAATTTCAATTTTATTTATGTTTTTTTAAGTTATTCAATAAGAGTAATCATGGTAAATCACCTAAAATTTGGAAGAGGCTGAGGAGAAATTATTTTTTAGTACTGACCTATTATTTTAAGATATACTACTAAGATATAAAATTTTATCTTGCGATAAAAACCATTTATATAAAAATCCCTTCCTTCTCAGAATAAGCCCTCTGAAGGACGTTTATAATAAAATCATATTATCAATGGACTTATTCAAAGAGCTCGACCAATATTTAACATCCATACACCCAAAGCTGAATCTTGGCAACGAAATGCTTAAAAGTATAAAATACACAGACCCCCCTGGGTCTATAAATAATGCTTTTATAGCTAGCTTGCCGAATCTGGATACAAATCTTCATAAAAGGTCTCATAAAAAATCTCATAAAAAATCTCATAAAAAGCAGCTAAAAAAATCAAGACATCATTCTTCAAGCCCAAAAGCCATACCTGCTAAACGGCCGCGAAACTTTCTTTGCCCATGTTGTCAATGGCTTTTTCCACATAGATACTCAAACGAAGACATAGACATCCACATCAAATTCTGTCAAGATGATCAAGAGCAAAAAGATATTGGCAATTACAATGAAAAATCCCTAAAGCGTCGAAGAAACAAATATAATACCACAATCAAAAAAGAGCAAATCAAACCACAAAAAGAGGAAATCAAACCACAAAAAGAGCCAAAATTACCTACAACAATCGAACAACCCATTTCAGAACTTAAAACTGTTATTAACAAATGCCCATACTGTGATTTCACCCTAAGTTCTCATAATGAAGAATTCATCAATCAGCATTTAGAAAATTGTAAAGCTGAGCAAGCTTTACATCTTGCATATATAACCCGTCCCAAGATTTCTCTACATAAGCTCTTTAATCTTAATTTTCTTTGGTATTAAAAACAATATTATCTTTTAATCATATAATTTATTATTATATATACTATAATTCTAAATACATATTTTTTCTTATAAGTAAAAAATAATGAACACTAAAGTTGTGTGCAACATTTCACATACCCGATACGATCTAGTCCGTGAAGTCCTGTCAAGTGTTTTAGATTGGAAAATAAGTGAAAATGAGAATGAAGATTGGGATGTTATGTGGACTGACATTGCTATCCTCCCAGAAAAGCTCATGAAAATGAAGACTTATCAGCGAGTTAATCACTTCCCAATGATGCATATGGTGTCGAGGAAAAACTTCCTCGCAGACAGTCTTGAAAAAATCAGAAAACTGTTCCCTAAGGATTATGGATTTTTTCCTAGAACTTTTATGTTTCCATCAGATAAAGATAGTATAAAACAACATATTCAAGATCATGGAAGAGTGTTTATGATTGTCAAACCTGAAATGTCTTGTCAGGGTAAAGGAATTTTTTTTACTAATCGTATTGAAGAAATCAACCCTTGTGATAAATATGTGGTTCAGGAATATATTAGGTCACCTTATCTTATAGAAGGGCTTAAGTTTGATTTAAGGATTTATGTCCTTGTAACGTCATGCGAACCTTTAAGGGTTTATGTGTATGATGAAGGTATAGCAAGATTTGCCACACATATGTATTCAAAGCCAGATGTTGGCAATGTTACAGATATGTTTATGCATTTGACTAATTATGCGGTTAATCGTGGTAATGTGAAGTTTGTGAATAATAAAGATTTATCTTGTGATGGAGTTGGGCATAAAAGGAGTTTAGCTTATGTGTATAGATATTTACAAGAGCATGGTCATGATATTGTTGCTCTTAAAATGAGNCCATGATATTGTTGCTCTTAAAATGAGAATTGAAGATGCTATAATAAAAACTTTATGTGCAGTACAACCTTATATATCACAATGTTATATTGGATGCCAGCCTAAGGATTATACAAGGGCGATGTGTTTTGAAGTATTAGGATTTGATGTAATACTTGATGATAAACTTAGGCCTTATATTGTAGAAGTGAATCAAAGTCCTTCTTTTGCTACAGATTCACCTTTAGATATGGAAATAAAGAAAGGGATTGTGGCCGGAGCTCTAAGGTTATCATGGGTATCAAGAAAAAATCGTATGAGGTATTTAAAAAGGATGGAAGATAAGCAAGGTCTTGGATTTGTAGGGAAAATCACAAAGGAGTATAGGGATAAAGCGGTTAAACATAATAGCGAATTGAGATCTTTTGAAGAAGAAGGACTTTTAGGCAAATTTAAGAGAATTTGTCCTGCTGAAGGTAGTCAAAAGTATGATAAATTCATACACTCTGCTTTACTTATCTATAAAAATTGTCATAATGCTAACCCTCCATCATCAAAATCTAAGAACTCTTCCCCACAATCTAAAATCCCAATAACAAAAAGTTCTACAGCATTGCCGTGTCATACAAAATCTAGTATGTCAGTTGAAGTCTTAAATAATTCTTCAGGCCAATCTTCATTTTATTCAGTCTCAAGCAAATTTACTAACGACGACCAAAGTAAAACAGAACGAGTTGTCTCTAATAAATCCCCTTTAAAAAGCCCATTAAAAGTTTCTTTACATAAATCGAATAGTATAAGTTCAGTTCCAGGGCTTTTTGATCAAAGTCCAATACTAAAACATTCAAGGCGAGTTTCGTATCAAAAAGATAATGTTAGTTTCCAATCAAGCAAAGATTTTCAAATAAAAATGCAGCTTGTTCCGAATATGCTTAAGAAAAATTTAGCTAAAGATTCTACTATGAATAGATCATCTTCACAATTTATGAGTTTTTATGATACTTCAACAACGTTTCCTAAAACGAATTATTAGATTAGATAATTAATAATGAGTTTGCATGAATGAGATTTTATTTATAAGTTATTTTTTGGAATAATTGATTTATTAGAATTTGTATTTTCATATTTGTGATTGGAATGTGGCTGTTTTTTTGAATATGATGATAATAATATATTTAAAAATTAGATATATGGGTTAAAAGATTAGATATTTATTATGGGGTAAAGGTGATAATATTGCAGTTTGCAATTTTCTTTGAAGTATTTAGTTTTTGAAGGTAGGAATATGCTTTTAAATTTACTATCAAAAATTGTTCCTTTTAGCAGATAATAATTCATATATTTTAAATTACGATAATGTTATTTAAAGCTAGTTCAAGTAATGGAAGTTTGAATAATAACCTAAGTGGTCCACATTTATCAAGTCCTGAAGAGAGTATGATAGATAAATCAAACTACACAACTCGTTATTACGACGATAGACCTTCACATAGAATATCTGACTATACACTTGAAGAAGATTCAGAAGGGATTTTTGATATAGACTATATGAAGACATATACAGAACCAGTAGACTCAAAGCCTGTTCAAATCCTAAGCCAAAAAGAAGTACTGAATTTAAAAAAGAAATTCCATGAATACAAGCAAAACATCAAAGAACCTTGTGAAGTTTCCCCAAGACCTATAATAAAATCTCCAATAGGGAAGAGAAAATCAGAAAATCGAAGTATTTCCCCTCTTACTCCAATACAACCTATGTCATCTTATAAAAAACCCTTACTGAGTTTAGCTATCAATTTAGCAGGGAGAGATTATATAGAAAATGTTTGCCATGGAGAATATTCAGTTGATGTTGCAAAAAGGATTTTCGCCCAAGCTAGTATCGGAGCTTCACAACAAGGACTTAAAAACCTATCAGAACTTATCCAAAACTCCATCAACGATTATATGGCCGAAGTATCATCTGAAATCAGTAAATTCTATCAAAACTCCAAAAAAATTGAAACAGAACAATCAAAGCATAAATTTGATAAATTCAAACCCCCACTTCTTGCTACAGAAAGACGGGCTAATGAAAAACGTCAAATTCTTGGGTCAATATCCATAAATATTAATGGTCAAGATATTGTATTCCCTGTAAAAGAAGGAGATATACCTGAAAAATTAGCTGAAACAATTAGATCAACATATAAAATCCCACAAGAAAAAGTCCAGGAAATAATTGGGCCGATTAAAGAACTTTTGGATAAAAATAATAAAAAGTTCCTGTTTCGGATTGAATTTGATGTAAATGGGAAAGTAATAGAAGTTGCTGTACATGAAGGGGATAATCTTTCTGGGATTGCTACTAGGTTTGTTAGAGAAAATAAATTAGGAAGAGAAAATATTTCGAAAATTGAAGAGATATTGAAAAAACAAGCTAAATTTTGTAATACGTAAGAAGTAAATAATGCTATAATGATAATAAAGATAGGAGAAGATTTAGATTATGTATTGGAAAATTGTCCTATTTTTTTTTTTAAAGGAAGATAGGAAATTAGTTTATAGAATTAAAGGTTTTTTATAGGAGTATGTGGTTGGATTGATGAGTATTTTATAATCTTCGTGATCTCTACAAAACCAAAAAGACAACCTTAGGAAACCATAGCTGTAACAAAAGTTTGATAAAACTAAAATACAAATGGCTAGCTGATATCTTAAAAGCATCCTTAATAAAACTCAAAAATGATCTTTACAAATTCAAAAACCCTTGAAAACATCAACTCACCCAAAACTCAATTTTATATGGAATCAACACCAAAAAATCCTAAACTTTAATCAATGTAAGCGACTTATGCATAATGAACTATAAGAAAAAAGTCTTCAAATCTGAGTAAAAAAAAAAGCTATCAAGATTATCCTACAAGCAAAGCTCTTGAAATACAAAATAAGCTTTTAAGCATTATATCCAAGTTTATGAAATCCAAAAAAACCAAAGATAAACAGTATCGATACTAGGATTTTATCTATCAAATGATCAGCAGATCTTCAATGAATCTCTAAAAAGATTTTTACTCTATAAACAGTCTATTAAACAAAGCAACTTAGAGGTAAAATAAATGTAATTCCTCTTGACGCAAAAACTAGAATTTTTTATAATAAACATAATCTTTGCCTCAAGACAAAATCAAACTATATTGACAAGAATAATCAGTATGCAAAAAATTCCCAAACATATATAAACAATTAAATAGCCTAAAATTATCCCATAAATAGTACATGCCAAATGATCTCAGCCCTAAAAATCTGAGAAATAGACAACAACCTCTTTTCTCATCATCAAAATCCAAGAAAAAGTAATCCTTGACTTCTCATTAGAATACAAAGGAAAAAAATACTGAAAATTACAGCCATACTCTGTGTATATTATTACTATATTATACTAGTGAATAGCTGATGTTTTATAAAACAGTATTTGGAAAATTTAAGTTTTAAAAGAATGCTTTTTTACTTAGATAATCATGTTTATGTCTTATAATTATTACCTTGTTTTAATAAAAATTTAGGATTAATTCTACTAAGGAAGCGAATATATCACACTAGAAAAAGTGTAATCAAGGTATATAATAATAAAATTAGATTAGATTCGAAATTTTTCCTGATACAAAAAAATTCGAAAAAATATTTACTATTTCAAATACGAAAAATATCAAGTTCTATCGAAAATACTTCGACTCTAGAACTATAAATAAGTTAAAATACGAAAAATAAATACACTTGTTTAATTTTCCTGTATTTTTTATATATATTTGGAAGAAAATATTATAAAAAACACTTTAAAGTTTAGTTCTTAATCCATATAAAGAACTCTTATAATTTAAATAACTATATCAAATGCTAGAAAAATTTTCATAGGCATTGGAAACTGCATATCTTGACTATGCATTTAAATTTTCACAATTTTATCCTGAAAGAATAATACTTTTAATAGAAAAATTCAATCTAAACACTTTTATCTATTTCATTATGCAAATAGTAAATGCAAAACTATATATTATTATGCATATCAGTGAATAATATTATATTTTTAGTCTTATAAATTTGCTATCAAGTTGTACTTTTGTGTTTTTTGTATTAAGTTTTTATCTTTTTGGTCTAAATAAATAAACATATTTCAATGGTTTTAAAAATTAAGGTAGGAAATTTAAATTTTTTAGGTCAAACAAAAGCATTAACATAAAAGGTTTTTTATAATTAATCATAGAGTTTAAGTATAACTAGAAATTATATAAAGCAGCTTGCATTACCTAATATCTAAACTTTAAGAAATTATTATAAAATATTTATGTTTAAGTTAGATATTGGTAATTTTAAGTTTAAAGGTTTGAACTGAAATAAGAATTATATTTGAGCAGGGTTTTTATTGTGAAATTCGCACTAAATTTAACAAAAAAAAATANATTTGAGCAGGGTTTTTATTGTGAAATTCGCACTAAATTTAACAAAAAAAAATATAATTTAATAAAACATGGTAAGCTTAATTAACTTTGGCAGATTTAGGACAAGCACACCCTCCCTAGTCACAGTAAAAAATCTGTTATTTATTCTAAGCATAGCTTCTATCAGTATCTTCCTATATTAAGTTCCACAATAATAGCGAAAATTATTTGAATCAAAATCCTAACTTTTAAATATCAAACTGATCATTTATCCCTATAACACATACTACCAAACATAAAAGTTTTATACCATATAAAAAATATTTTGTCTTATATATATAGTTTTAATATTTATATTAATAGCAAAGCTTAGTTTATTTTCTTATCAAATTACCATTAATGGTCAGAATTTCTAATACGTATAATAAATCTATGAAAAGCATTGATAATACAAATACTAAAGGACTCCAAAACATAGCCCAAGGACTAACCTACCAAAATTCAAGCTTCAGTTTTGCTAGTATCCAGAAAAATGCTAAAGAAACTCTCTTTAAAACTATGCTTAAACTTTTCTCATATCATTACGAAACATTTCAGATTTCCAAACTCCAAGTGATTATGTTTTACATAATGATAATAATCCAGACTCTTCATCTATCAAGTCTCCTTTATTTCCCAACTGAAAATATAAAATACTGGGACAGCTTCAAAGTATTTTGGACTATTCTCGGTTATATGCGATTTGACAACATATGTTCAACATTTAGCATCCTTCCAACATGTTTTTACCTATCAATTTCTTTAATTTCATTCCAAGTCTTATGCTTAGCCCTGTTTGTTATATTCCATATTATTCCCAACAAAGAAGGTCCTTTTTTAAGTAAAGCTATCAGAAAACTGTATTTATTAATGAGCTCATACCTTTATATCCCAATATTATGTATAACCCTTTTATATATGAAATATTCAATAATTCATTCAGATCATATTCCTGAATACAATGTTTTCTATACCGATTTAAAAATCAACTCATCTGTTCCAGTTATTATTATTTGTATACTCTGCCATTACATCAACAGTTTTTTTTATGCAGCATTTTGTAATGAAAATAGGCATACTTTTGCAAGATTTTGCTATGAGAGCAAATCACATACAAAAATCGATAAAATCCGCCTTCATTTTATTACGAGTCTTATTGTATTTTATGCTTTTTTTGGGGTATCAAATAAAGAAATCTATTGTGGAATCTGTTCTTTAGGCTGTTTGATTATGGCTTTAGGTTATTTTAAATACCAGCCTTATTTTTCAAATCATGCTAATGTTCTCCAAATCGGCAGCTATACTTGTGTTAGTTGTATAGCTTTAGCTTTTGAACTTAGTTTCTTTACAAATAATGCAAGTTATGCTTTTGTTATAAGTCTTTTTGTTATACCTATGATTGTTGGTATTGTTATGTATAAAGCATTTGAGTATTTATCACAAAATGTGTTACGGGTTGGAGATGCAAAGACAATTTATGAATTTGAAAAAGCTTTGAGGCCACTTTTGTCTTCTGAAGAGTTTGTAAAAAATTTTGAGGAAATTATCAGCGCATTTTCTGAAGCGTATAAGGATAAAAACTTTGGGAAAAATCCAATGATGGTAGTTTGGCTTACAAATTATTGCTTTTATACACTTGAAGATGATAGTCTGACGAGGATTAAAATGGGCACGGAAACTGATTCAGATTCAAATTTGGACTCGGATTACCAGCTTTTTTGCCTTAGGGAGACTATTAAAAAAGGAGGTCTTGAATACAGAGAAGACATCGACTATCTGAATTTCCGTTTCAAGCTCGAAAATGTTAAACTAAACGACGAGCACCTCTGTATTTCCCTTCTAGAATTTCTCAGACAAATGAGTACTGAAACTAACTTCAAATATCTCTTATCAAAACTTATCCCAAGTGTTTCACATCTTTTAAGTCAAGTATCAGGACAATATCAATCACTTATATCAAAATACCCAAAAAGCGCAGCGATATTAGACTTATACTCATCATTTTTAAACGAAATTATAAATCATGATGATAAAGCTTTAGAACTTAAAAGAAAAAAAGAACATTTATTATATTCAAACAATCAAGGAAATCTAAAAAGTATTAGTTATTTTGATGAAGAAAATGCTTTGATTATTATAAGTGGAGCAAGAGAATCTTTTTCTATAATAACATTCGCTAATGAGAAAACTGGGAAAATTTTAAGGCAGCCTGTGAATACAATTATAGGAAATTCAATATCTTCTTATGTCCCATATCCTTTTAATGTAGGCCATAATCAACATATGTATAGATTTTTGGTTAATTGTAGCAATTCTGATATAAAACTTCCACTTGGGTTGTTTTTACAGACACATATTGGGTATTTGGTTGAGTGTTATATACAAATACGATGTACAGCTTTAGATAGTAGTCCTTTTTTTATTGTTCTCATGAAAGAAAGGAAAACCAAAAGAGAAATCGGTATAATAAGCGCAACAGGGTCTATCCTCAACCATAGCGAAGGTTTCCCAGCGATCCTTGGAGAAAACTCCCTATCACTCAAAGATATGAACATAGACAACTATCTTGAAGGTCATAAATTCCTCGAGCTTGAAGAAAATTACCCAACATTAATCCAAAAAGAAAATTCAAAAATCGCTGTTATTCGATCATTCAAAGTAATCAAAAATAAAAAAGTTCATTTAGCTTATATTTTAACCGATCAAAACGAAATATCAGCTTGGCTTAAAGGTAAATTTCTTAATGAAACTGAATACAACAACAAACAAAGAATGGACATGACCATAACATGCGATGAAGGTCAAACCGATAGAAATCATTTAATCGAATATGATAATAAAATAAACACATACCCCGACATTATAACTTTACAAAAAGTTACCCCAACTTCAGAAAATCGTAATGAAATCTCATCAACACCTAATGAAAAAACTGGATTTCAAATAAAAACTATAGCAAACAGTTCTAAAAATAACAACAAAAATGAAGCGAATCATAACAGCCTAGCATGTAACCCAAGATTTAAAATAGTCCTTATTTTCTTGCAAAGATACAAATATATAAGTTGTGGGTTTTTATTTATAGTTTTATCAATACAAGTTGCGATAATGATTATTATATACAAAATATATATTATTGAAAATATACAAGATATGGTTAATATTGCTGAAACCTCATCTTTGTTATCAGAAATATCTTTTCTATCCCGGGGGATGTTTTTGATTACAGATGACCCAATGCCAAGATTGAATAATTTATTAGATTTTCAATTAGCATATACAAATCTTACTATACAAAAATATAATATAAAAGATGTAATGCATATATCAAATTGTGATATGGACAAGATTTTCCCTATTGAAAAGTATATTGAAATAAACACAGCTAATATGGGGATTAAAAACAAACCGGTACTTGATATAATCCAAGATATTTTAATATCAATGCAAAGCTATATAAACAAAAAAGATCAGAAATTATTGAATTTTATAATACTAAACTCAATAATAACTTCAGATAATCTTCATAGAAGTTATCAAGAGCTAGAAAAATGTAAAACGGATCATGCTAAAAATCGATATAATATAATTGGATATTTTGTTCTTTGTAGTGTATTTTTATCAGGGATAAGCGCTTTGTTTATTATGTGGGGGATGATGAAAATTAATAAACATTACTCGGTTATATGGAAAACTTTTTGTAGCCTCGCTAGCAGTCGTACTTATGAACTTAGAAAAAGGATTATTGATCGGCTGATTGATGTGCATAAGAAAATTGAATATAATTCTGATAATGATTATGAAAAAAACTCACCTAAAGTTGTTATGAAAATCGGACTGTTTATGTATGTCTGGAGATTTGCCACTTATGCGATATTTTTATTAGGTTTTTATGGGTTTTTGTATTTGTTTACTATGCCGAAAATGCATAAGATTATTGAAATCCAACCGATGACCTTAAGAAGTGTTTATGATGAGCATAAGTTGGTTAATGATTTAAATTTTTGGATTAGAGAAATAATGTTGGAAGAGAATGTTACAAGTTTTGATAAGGTTTTTGATAAGATGGTCATGTTTGATACACCAAGGGGTTGTATTGAGGAAATTGTAGTGAAAATAAAAGAGTCATTAGATTATTGTTTTAATGATGAGTTGCATAAGTTTATTACTCAAAAGACTATTGATAGGCTATTTAAAGAGGATTTTGGTATGCTTGGAGGAGTTTATGGGATGATTAATGATATTATAATGGTATCATATGACATTTCTAGTACAAATAGATATATGGATCCTATATCACTGCAAAATAAATTTGATCTTTTCCATATTTCCATCACATCGTTTTCTACATTAATCGAGGATGATTTATCTAATGAACTATGGCAAGTCAAGAATGTTTCAATAATCTTCACAGCAGTTTATTCGATTTTTTCCTTCATTCTATTTACTATGATATTTAACTTTATGTTACATGAAAACGAAGAAAAAATTAAAGATATTCAGAAACTTGGAGAGTTCATCCCAGCCAAAGCTTTTTTTAACTAAAAATTTATACTAAAAAATACAAATTCTGATTAATCATCAACTTTTTTATAATTTTATCTATAAAATTGTATATAGAATAACTATATCTAACATCTCTAACCAAATTAATCTAACATCATTAACCCAAAAAATAAATCATAAAAACCTCGTCCCGAAAATCACTACAGCTTTTATAAATAAAATCAATATTTTTTTAAGCATAAAAAATATAAACCATACAAAAAAACTATTATCTTAACCTACTAAAAACTATCAAAACCGTGTATATTTTCCCAATATCATAACACAAAACCATAAATCCTCCAAAAGCCTAAATCTTCTTCATAATCATTACAATTCTCAACCCAAAAAACCGTTAGTCTCTAAAAACTTAATCTATGCAATTTTTCTCTATATTTCCCTAATACTTTTTATATCCCGTATTTTTTTCATCTAATCTAATTCTTAAACTTATAATTTTATACTCAAAATATATAAAAAATGGATTCAGTCAATCTATTCTCACGTTCTTCATCATTATACAAAAGAAATGAACATAAAAGAGCAGAAACTGAACTACCACAGATAATAAATGGTGGATCAGCTCGAAACATGCCTTTTCATAAGCTTTTGTTACAATACCCAGGAGCTTTATATAGTGATAGGATAATCATGACTGAAAGTTCAACAGGTAAAATAGGCCCAGGCCATTACAATTGCTCGTATAGTACTTTAGGAGGCCCATCATTTGTATTTTCATCTATAAACAGGTTTCCTACAAGTTTTTCAGGGGTTACTTCGCCGATCCCTAGAGAAAATATTGATTTTATGCAGAAAAACAAGGAATTAGATAAGTATTTACCTCAAAACAAACAGGAACTTCTTAAAGTTAGAGCGAAAAATCATGATTATAAACTTAAAAGCACTTTAGATAATAAAAAGATCATAAGCAAAGAGAGGAAAAGAGATAAACTTAGGAAAATTAAAGAGAAACATCAGAAGTTTCAAATGAAAATACAGTTTCAAGAAGTTAAGCAGGTGGCTAATTGCTGGCTTGCTATGATGATGATAGCAACTTCTACGAATTCTATGAGTAATTTGATAAAATATCAAAAAGATCTCCATTATCGTTCTGGAAAAGTTCTTAAGCAAATTCTCCTGTTTTCTATTATGTTTGGTAAGTTTAGGATGATTATAAGAAGGATTCGAGTCAAAAAAGCTAAAAAAAGTCTTAACACCCTAGCAAGGAAAATCCGATTTTGGGTGCAAATAAAAAACAGGAAATATAAAACTATAATTCTTGATACACTTGAAGCAGCAGCATTAAAAGACAAAATGTTCCGATTAATGTACCAATGGAAATATTCTCTTAGTTTTCTTCAGAAAAACCTAAGGAAAATGCTGATAGAAAAAAAACTCGGTCTAGCTCTTAAAATGCTTCAATGGGAAAAAGTCGAAAAAAATATGCATGAAACAAACAAAAAAATCACAAGAATCGGGATTAAAAATAGGTTTCAATCTTTAATCCCTACTTCAATTAGAGAAAACATAATAAGACAAGCTTTAAAAAGAAGAGTTAAAGAATATCATTATTTATGCAAAATATATAAAATTAAAATTGAAGAAGTTGTTAAGAAAATTCAAGACAAAGAAATGAATGCTTTGATTCAAAATCGAAGACCTAGCGCTGTTGATATGCCTGAAAAACCTAAACCTTGCTATGATTTTAATAAAAAGGATTATATGGAAATGATAAAAGAAGCTGTTAGTACAAGAAGAGCATCGAGGATATTAACGAAACCCCCTTCGTTTATTTTTAAAAAGTAAGATAATAATTTATAGTGTGTGTTTAGTATTTAGAAATTATAATTAGTATTTTTGTAGAGGAGAAAATTTTTGATATAAAGAATATATAGGATTATTTATTGGATTTAGAGGGTTTTTTGGTTAAGAGAATATAAGGATTTTATATTTTAGGTTTATGTATTGGAAATTGTTGTGGAATTAGCCTTACTGGAGGGTTTATAGTGTGTAAAAATATAGGGTTTTTATTAGAAATATATTGATTTTTTTATTGTAAGTTTATTTAAAAACAGTTAAAAACCTTTCATAATTATAATAAAAATAATCTTTTTGTCACTTAATTCAATTATATCAATAAATCTTGATTCTCCTATACAAATATTTACTTTGTTATTTTGATAAATTTTTTTTATATAAATGGCACAACCAATTAACTATTTTAAAGCTTACGGAGTCCCTGAATCAGATAATTTTAAAATTCCTAGACAACTGGAGTTTAACAGACTGCAAGAAATGCCTATGAAATTGAGTGTAGCTCTTGTTTTTAAAATAATAGAACAGATCACACTTGAAAAGCATTACAAATATGTTGGGCAAAGACTAAAAACTCTGTAATATTTATTTAGAGCTTTGAAATTGGAAATCAACGGAGAAAAACTTTTAGAGTTTATTAGAAGTTTGGAAATCATCAATAATATAGAGGATTTATCTGTAAGTTTAGCTGATACAGAGCTCATTGATCAAATTATAGAATTTGCATCTGCTTTAATACCTGAAGACGAAAACGAGTTTTCAAATAGAATCTTCGACGAATTAAGTTATAAACTGAATTTAAAAATAACTTTACTATCAAATACTGCAATATCCTATGAGGCGATACAATATACCCAAAGATGTCCAATTGTCCTAAATATGATGAAAAACTTGGCAAATGGTAGATTATTATTTTTTTTCAAAAAAAATTCAACTCACCAATGCTTAGAACCACTAATAGATAAAATCAATGAATCTTTTTCTGCTCAAAAGCGATTAATGGGCGCAATCTCTAAAGTTCTTCAAAAAGGAGTATCAACAGAAGCAAAAGAAAAAATCTCAAAACTCATGATGATATGGGACCAAAAATATGCATCACGGGGAATCATTAAAGAATTAGCGTCGTTTCCAATACGTATAGCCAAGCCAAAAAATGATTTGATGTCCTCTCAAATTAAACCTCAACCTCAAATCGTCCCAGTACCTTCACAAGATCCAACTTTTAAAAATCTACCTAAAGGAGCTCCAGTTAAACAAAATTCAAGTATTAAGCAATCACAAGAAAATCCACCTGGGTTATCTTTATTCCAACCTGCAAATCCTAGAATTCCTGTAGCAAACCCACCAGCACCAAAAGTTCAAGAGAAACCTAGTATTATACCTAGTATTATACCTAATATAGATATGCCGAAAAATGATACAGTAAAAAGTGCTTTTCATTGTGATGAATGTAGACTTGAAGCAAAAAATTGTTTTATTTCCTTATCTTGCAAATGCTCTCTTTCTTTTTGCTGTCTTAGTGCATCTGTTATTGAACGTAAATGTGTCTTTTGCTCAGAACCTGTTTCGCAAGATAAAGTAGATGAGATTTCGATTTATTTTTAGCATGGAGTAATTAGTTATTTAAAATGATTTTTAGGTAATGGGCTGATAATCAGAAATGAATGTTTATTTATATTTTTTGTTTTATGTATATTTAAAGGTAAAGGATATCGTGTGTTTTTGTGAATATCTTGATTAAAATAACTCATATGTAGTTTTTTTTCTTGTTTCAGGCAATGATTAATTCTTATATGATTTTTATTACCCATTATTTGATTTTATCAAAAATAACATATTTTATGCAAATAATTTTATCTTTATAATAAAAAACTCACTATGTTTTGCTGAGGAATTATTTGGACCTTTATGCTCAAGCTTAAATCTTCTTGGGTATAAGAGAATTCAGCTTTTTTTTCCATTTATTAACAAAAAATACTTAAAGAACTAATAAATTATTGGCTTTGGGTTTATTTTGATGTGAAACTAATGATTTTAATCTTTAATAATTGCCTAAGCCCCAAGACAAAATCAAATCATTAGATTAATATGATTATGTTAATATAATTAAGAAATCATATCTATAAATTCATGCTTTCAGTTCTAACTAGTTTGAACCAAATTCTCATATTCTTAACCCACAAGTATATTAATCATAATTATATGCATTAATCTTATAATCCAAACTAATCCAAAAACCCTAAAAAAGCTTAAACCCAGAATTCGACCTTTTATTCACACTTTCATCAATCATTAAACTATTTCCAAATACCATAAGTTTATTCGCAAGTTCTTGAGGATTATCAATTTTATTCCTTTTCACTTCTAAACTAAGCATCCTATCAGAATTCATAAACAAAACTTCTATAAGCCCTTTATCCCCTATTTCATACATTGTCACTAAACATTTATCTTCACCTAAAATCCAAGGCGCTCTCCATTTTAAACTTTTGATAATTTGAGAATTATTTTCAGTCATTCTAAAAGTTTTTGGGCTTGCTAATGATGAGATATCAAGGTTTGAAACTTCTTTTTTTGGATTCAATTCAGAATTACGTTTTTTTAAACTTTTTAGACCACCTAAAACATATTTGTTGTTTTTTTCTTTGAGTTTCAACTTTGGTACAACTTTTGATGCGAAGAATTTTTCTAGATTGCTTATGTTTGCTTCTATGAGAGAATTTTGTAATGCTAGTGAGTAAACTTCAATGCCGTTGACAGCAAAAATTTTGTATTCTCGATTGTGAAAGTAGAAGAGAATTGTGAAGTTTTTACCTTTGAGTTTGATTTTGGTTTTTGTGATAAATTTCATGACAACGTTTTTACTAGTTTTTTTTCTGGCCATGTAGCCTCTCATCATTGATTGTATTTTTATAACAGCTTTGTTTATATCAAATGAAGCTTTGGTTTCATCTAAAACAATTTCTCCATCTTTGATCATAAGCATATGCCTAATAATGTAATCAGCCATTGGTATTAAATAGCTTTTGCTAAATCCAGTTTTCTTGCAAGCTTCATCAATTGTGATCCGATACACTTTGCTAAGGTGTGCCATTGATCCT